>OY978215.1:22962440-23192440 GCA_963854785.1 Vaccinium vitis-idaea
AGCTACGTAACCATTAGGCCAAATCCCAAGGTTCCTATAAGCACATGAGTTCTATACGATGTAGTATGTTGCAGTCCTACAAAAATAGCTATGATACTTCTATATGAGCACATGAGTTCTATAAGATGATCCAATATACTATAAGCGGGTAAGAAGACAAAGCAAAGTCACACTCAATTGAATATATTGGGATTAAAATGGGCATAATGTCTTAAGAAGTAAACCATCCAAGTACATCTGGTTGTAACATGCCCTCGAATATCAAAATTATATTTGTCAAATAATACACTTTGGAGACAACCAAATCATCTAGAATAATATGCGACAACACAAAGACCTATGTTTTGATGTCAAAACACTTCATATGTTACAGGGACCGAGCTTCTTCACTACAACAAGAAGAGTAAGGGGCATATTGACATTCCCTAGTTTCTCAATAGAGGAAACGATTAATGTGTAACCGTTGGATTTGGTTCTAAAAAGGAATCTAGAAGGGAAAGTCACGGGGCATATTGACATTCCCTAGTTGCTCAATAGAGGAAACGATTAATGTGTAACCATTGGATTTGGTTCTAAAAAGGAATCTAGAAGGGAAAGTTAATTTGAAAACTGAGGTCTGAGTTTACGTTGGTTTGAAGCATTTGTAAATCATTGCAAACCAATAACTTCAGCAAGCAAAATAGCTTGATACCTCCAAGCGATCCAAAAGATTATCCGCCACTGTGTCAACAAGAGAATCTTTCTGGCGCATCAACCATGCTGCTCTGTCACGCTGCAAATAAATAGAGGCTTCAGTTACATGTAACAATGGGAAAAGACTGAATGACAGCTACAAAAAATTGCATGGGTTCTGATCACAAGAAGGCAAAAGGAATATCTGGAGCGTGGAGAGCATAAAAATTGCACGGGAAAAAGTAACAAAGCAAGACGCCAAGAGTGTTCAAACCATCAAACTATTGGGTCCGGATAATAAACTATCTTCAATGGGATATTTTGGATTGTCCAAGAAAGCAATGTGGGGCGATAAATTTTGAAATCAGCGAGGTCGCTGCAACTTTTTAAACCTTAGGGAGTAACTCGTAAATTTCTAAACTGGGTAAATTGTTCATAATAACAAAACTCAATCACCCAAGCACCATTTGGGAAAATATCTAACAGAGCTAACCATAATGTTCAAAAAGACGTGATTCTATCCATCGAACTTAAGAAATAGCAAACAGCTACATAGTGAATCATGACCCTTTTTTTTTTTATTATCAAAGATCCCTAAAAATTTAGAATCATGATTCATGACCTTGCACCAAAAAATTTAGAAAACAAATGACAGAGTGGTATCCCATAAAGAGGCTTCATTCTTATGTCGACTCGTAATTACAAAAATTAACAGCCATTTAAAGTACTAAATAACACATCAAAATATGAAGGGAAAAAACCAATATAGACCAGGCTCAAAACCCAATGAAAATGTGAAGAAAATTTTACAGTTCACAATACTTCATTTCATAAATTTCTCCTCTCTTTCTTCTCAAACCAAATATGAGAAGGGGAAATTTCAAAAACCAAACAGAAATAAGCGAAAAAGAGAGGGGGCTTAACTTGTTTGCGTTTGAGATTACGATCGAAGATTTTGACCTTGGAGCTCTGAACAACCACATCACCGCCATTTTCATCCGCAGAAGAGAATGATCTTGTTCCTGTACTAGTCGTTGTTCTTGTTCTCAGTACCCATTGAAGATAATAACTCCTCCCACGCCCACCTACCACTCCCCTCATCTTTCTTTCGCCCCTTCTGACTGTATGTTCACTTTCAATAACGGGTGATGTATAGGGTCCGATGTCTCCTTCGAAGTCGATAATCGTTGCTGTCGGCTATTTTTCCCTGCGGTTTTCCAACAAATTGCTGTACTTTTGAGGTCGATGGTAGGGAGGATAGTTGGTGGAGGAAGTTCGTTAATCGAAACCGGAGCTGACGAGACGAGCCCTGTGCTTCAGGCCAGTGGTCTATTCCCCGAGACTGATTACAGAGATTACCCACTTCCTAACCAAATAAAAAATTAAAGAGTGTAGCCGTCCATGATAACCTAACAGCCCCTTTGGCTGGAGGGATGAGAAAATAAATGAAAATGGCGTAGTTTCCACCAAACAAGCGTGAGAAACGGGTTTCTCTCCTTCCCATTCCGGTCATCTTTCTCGTCTCTGGCTACTCTCCAGCGACCTCGAAATGGAGTTTTAAGTACAGATCCGGTTCTTCCTCGACGAGACGAAGATAACGGTGAAAGTTTGACGACGATCCGACGACGGGGTGGCCCGCACTCGCTGCCAGCGTCACATTTCTCACCAAATCTCGCCACTTTTGGTGAGAAATGGGAAGGGGGGAAAATGGGGGGCAAGGGACTCCGGTTTCTCATCATTTCTCCTCCTCTCCCACCCTTTTGCTCATCCAAACAAAGGAGAGAGAGGGTTTTCCTTTCTTCTCTTTTATTTTCTCTCCAAATCTTACAATCCAAAGGAGCTGTAAGGGCTCTCTTTGGAACATGAGGAAAGAAAGGAAAAGAGAAGGAAAATAAAAAAAAATTCCTCCTCCTTGTTTGGTTTGGAGTAGGGGTGAAAGTAACCGAACCGGACGGTTTCGGTTTTTTTTTAGTTTACCCAGTTCAGTTCCAGTTTGATATATTGGAAGAATCGAGATACCGGTTCGGTTTTCCGGTTCAGAGGTGTCAAGAACCGAGGAGAACCGAAACGAAATATATTTTCTCCCCAAAAACGAAGGGATGGGGATCTCGGTTCAGTTTCCGGTTCAGAGGTGTCAAGACCGAGGAGAACCTAACCGAACCGAACCGAAATATATTTTCTCCCCAAAAACGAAGGGATGGGGATCTCGGTTCAGTTTCCGGTTCAGAGGTGTCAAGACCGAGGAGAACCTAACCGAACCGAACCGAACCGAAATATATTTTCTCCCCAAAAACGAAGGGACGGGGATTCGATCCCGTGTCCATAGGTAAGAACTAAGAAGTGCCCAACACTTACCGATCACGCTAGCCAAGCTTTTGATTTAATAATATGAAACAATATATTTATTACTACTACTTCCTAGCCTTAATATGTTATGTACTCCACTATATATACACTTTGACAGCATTCTGTCCCCAACCTTAAACACTTTTCTCTCGTTTCTTCTACCCGTGCGGCGGCTACCCCAACTCTCTCTCTCTCTCTCTCTCTCTCTCTCTAGCGTTACACAACAGATCTCCCCTCTCTCTCTCTCTAGCGTTATCATCTCATCTCGTCTTCGACTCATTCACAGATCTTCGTCGTCATCTCATCGCCGTCGTCGTCAGATATTTATTGACACTCATGAATCGAACCCCAGTTCCACTCATGCTAAATGCTAATCTCACCAAAGATACTTGCGTATAAAACCCGGCGTTTCATAGCCGTTCAAAAGCCCAACTGAACCGTTTACCCGCGCTAAATGCTCACAGTTCAGGAACCGGCTGGTCCGAGTTAAACTTACGTATATATATTCGTTTGCGGGCTTTTGACGGTATCCGCTGCTAGGGCACGCCACTCTCTCTCACTCTCAGTTCCGTCGAACCCTAGAAATAGAAAGAGATAAGACTCTGCAGCCTTCGACCGAAGAAAGTGGACTCACTGACTGCTAGGGTTTTGACTTCGAAGAAAGAAGACGGCTGGCGGCACACGGAAATCGGCAGCCGCCTGTCCATTTGTCCAGGTACACCTTTTCTCCCACCACAGCACCATTCTCAGCATCTTGGATTATGAGAAACAATGGGAAAAGGAGAGAGAATCACTTGTGCGGATCTAAGTCACATAACCCGTGTGCGCGAGCGCGGAGTGTATGTATACTTCAACATCTCAAACTATTTAAATTCTGTAGAGCAAGATTAGGAGTGCGAGCAAAAAGGGAGAATTGAGAGCAGGGGGGGAGGGTTAGTACCGTAAGGATTATGTGACTTAAGGTTTGGATAGCTTAAAGCGGTGAGGAATAGGGAAAAAAAAGTGGTTGTTTTTATTGGTACATTTGTTTTGGCGAGATTTGATAAGAAGCCACAATCCTTTCTTTTCATTTCCTTTCTCAAAATCCAAGGTTCTGGTTCATGATTTCATCTGTTTTTTTTTTTTTTTTTTTTCATAATTTCACGGTTTCAATAGGGTATAACAATGTGTTTTTTGTTGCAAATCAAATGAAAGGTTTGGCAAACATCATCTCTCTAGCATTTCGTTTGAGCAGCTGTTCCGTTGGCATCCCCGAATTACGAAACATCCCAACTTTGTGAGTCCCCTTCTTCAGTTCTTTTCCTTGTCTCTCAATTTAGGCGAACATACCAAAAAATTTATTTTAATTTTTTGTTGCGTTTGCTTGCAGTTTGGTGGCCTTTTGACTAGTGGAATTCTCAAGTAAGTGCTGCCTTCTTTTCGGTTTTCTGGTTTTAATTTGAATGGGCGAATAGGGCTTCCCACAAAGCTTCATAAATGATTGATGGTTGAGAATCTTGATATCTCACTGCTAGGCTGTGAGCTATTTAATTCTGATTTATTTGTTGATTTAAGTTCACTACTAAGCTGGTGGACAATGGTGTTGCATTCATTGCTTTTGTTGGATTACTATACTAGCGTAGACGTGGTATTGTCTTGCAATATCTGCTTGGTTCAGCAATCTTGCTTACTTTCATTTAGTATTCAGTATTGCAGTCATATTGTTTAGTTTTGATTTTGTGTATCCATCATTTATCATGCTTTCGTAAATTATGTTTATAAGGGAAAGGCTTTACTAAAGGAAATTTTGGATTTTTGGGTTATGATCTATGTAATTAGAAACCTTTGTTACTTGTTAAAAAAAGGTAAAAATTTACATGAAATGGGTCAGTGCACAGCAATCAAAGGGGACAGATGTGATTTGGTGCTCAATATCATATTATATACATCAAGTTCTATGACTTTGTATGACTGTGTTTTGAGAAATATATGAGGCCTACGGTGGTATAGATATTGTTTCCAATATGCTTTTCGGTAAGGGATTGGCTTGGTCTTTATACAATGGCATATTTTATGTGAGTTTCTCTCGTGGGTTATGCAAATATGGCATGTCAGTTCAGGTCCATGTCATTTTATTTTTAATTGGCACGTAAATTTTAATAAATGACTGAACTTTTTTTTTTTCTTAAGTCTATTCTTCTATCCATCAATTACGCATTGCGTTCTTCTTTTCTTTTCTTTTTTTTTTTTTTTTTGCTCCTTGTAGTTTATGTTTCCCATGCTCAGGATCTAGTTATTTGCTGAGGAAAAAAAAAAAACCAAATGACTTCCAAGATATTCGACTTTCTCTGCATATTCTGCTTGTAGTGGTATGTGTGTCCTGATTCCTGAAGATCTTTGTTGGTTTTTCTGCAGTTTCTGTAAATTTGCTGGTCAGCAGATGGCGTCGAACACAGACAGCGGGAAAAGCTTTGCACGAAGAGACAAGCTTCTGGAAATTGAGGCAAAAGTTCAGAAATGGTGGGAAGAGAAAGAAGTGTTCAGGGCTGATTCTCTAGAAACGCTTCCCAAACCGGGTGAGAAGTTCTTTGGGAACTTCCCTTTCCCTTACATGAATGGCTACCTTCACTTGGGACATGCATTTTCTCTCTCCAAGCTTGAATTCGCCGCAGGTTATCACCGACTGAGGGGTGCCAATGTGCTCTTGCCTTTTGGTTTCCACTGCACTGGGATGCCCATTAAGGCCTCTGCTGACAAACTTTGCCGCGAAATTCAGAAATTCGGTAATCCACCTGTTTTTCCTACCATAGCAGAAGAGAAAACCACAGATCCAGAACCTCAACCAGAGGAAGCTAATGCTGGAAATGACTTTGCGCCGGAGAAATTTAAGGGAAAAAAGTCCAAGGCAGTAGCGAAAACAGGTGGCGATAAGTACCAGTGGGAGATAATGCGAAGTTATGGCATCTCCGATGAGGATATTTCCAAGTTTCAGGATCCATATCACTGGCTAACTTATTTTCCCCCTCTGGCTGTTGAAGACCTTAAGGCTTTTGGCCTTGGCTGTGATTGGAGACGGACTTTCGTCACCACTGATATGAACCCATTTTTTGACTCTTTTGTCCGGTGGCAATTGACGAAATTGAAGAAGTTGGGTAAAATTGTCAAGGACCTAAGGTACGCCGTGTACTCCCCCTTAGATGGTCAACCATGCGCTGATCATGATCGTGCTTCAGGGGAAGGGGTTATTCCCCAAGAATACACGTTGATAAAAATGGAGGTTATTCCACCTCTTCCTCCAAAATTGAGAGCTTTGGAGGGAAGGAAAGTGTACCTGGTGGCTGCAACATTGAGGCCTGAGACCATGTATGGGCAAACAAATGCATGGGTACTACCAGAGGGGAAATATGGAGCTTTTGAGATCAATGAAACTGATATCTTTATCTCGACAGAAAGGGCGGCTCTTAATCTTGCATATCAGAAACTGTCGCGGGTCCCAGAAAAGCCTACTTGTTTGGTTGAGTTGACTGGGAATGATTTGATTGGTTTGCCTTTGAGATCTCCTTTAGCTTTCAATGAGATTATTTACTCTCTACCCATGTTGTCAATTCTCACGGACAAGGGTACTGGGATTGTGACCAGTGTCCCCAGTGATTCACCTGACGATTTCATGTCTCTTTATGACTTGAAATCAAAACCTGCTTTTAGGGCCAAGTTTGGAGTGAAGGATGAGTGGATCCTACCTTTTGAAGTCATTCCCATCATTAACACCCCAGAATTTGGAGATAAATCTGCTGAGAAAGTTTGTATAGACATGAAGATAAAGAGCCAGAATGAAAGGCAGAAGCTTGATGAGGCCAAGAAAAAAATATATAAAGGAGGGTTCTATGAGGGAACTATGCTTGTGGGAGAATATGCAGGTATGAGAGTCCAGGATGCGAAGAATTTGATCAAGAACAGGCTTATAGAGCTTGGAGAAGCTGTGATTTACAGTGAGCCTGAGAAAAAGGTCATTTCAAGATCGGGCGATGAGTGTGTTGTGGCTTTGACTGATCAGTGGTACATCACTTATGGGGAATCAAATTGGAAGGAGGCAGCAGAGGAGTGTTTGGCTAGTATGAATCTCTTTTGTGATGAAACACGGCATGGCTTTGAGCATACTTTGAGCTGGCTAAATCAATGGGCTTGTTCTCGTAATTTTGGGCTTGGCACTCGTATTCCTTGGGATGAACAGTTTCTTGTAGAGTCTCTTTCTGATTCTACCCTTTACATGGCGTATTATACCGTCTGCCATCTTTTACAAAAAGGTGATATGTACGGTTCTGATACGTTGTCAGTGAAGCCAGAACAGCTGACCGATGAGGTCTGGGATTTCTTGTTCTGTGGTGGGCCCTGTCCTAAATCATCCGATATTTCAGTTCCGCTTCTTAATAAGATGAAACAAGAGTTTGAGTACTGGTATCCATTTGATCTTCGGGTTTCAGGTATTTATAGATTTTCTGTTTTGTATTGTCTATTTCTTGCATGTTTTTACAATGTTGTCTTTTTTCATTTCAACAGTAGCTCTGTGACCATCACCTTCATCTGCAGGCATATCTCGTCATCATCGTCATTAAGTTACCTGTTACTACCACATTATGTCATATACGTACTATCTTTACAGCGACTCCTGGGGAGTAGGTCATTTTAGCCATTCAGATGCTACAATATAGCTTGCTAAGTGTCCAAATTCCAAAATTTAAGCCATGTTGCTCCTTCTCTAGAAATGCTATTTCTTCAATTTTTCTTTGTAAAAGGTCCGTTCCCACTTGAATTTGTGGGTTCCATCAAGAGATAAAGAGAGAAGGACGGCCAAGATTTGGAAGATACTCAAACCAAATGCCGAATGCGACCAATCATTTGGCATTTGCCAAATTATAAGCTGTGATTCAGCAAAATTGGAGACCATTGTATATTGGTGAAGGCCTTTTTTGGCTTTGCCAAGTGGTTTCACAGCTCAATTGAGTTGCTCTTATATTCTTGCTTTCTTAGTCTTTTTTCTTTCCGTTCGCCACTTTCTTGGTACAAATCAGGCTTTTTTTATTTTTATTTTTAACATGAGCGCAATCAGACTAACAGTATGGATTTTTTCGACCATTTTAGGTAAGGATCTGATCCAGAATCATCTCACCTTCTGCATCTATAACCACACAGCAATTTTGCCCAAGCATCACTGGCCTCGAGGCTTTAGATGCAATGGTCATATTATGTTAAACGCTGAGAAAATGTCGAAGTCAACCGGGAATTTTAGGACGTTGAGGCAAGCGATTGAAGAGTTCTCTGCGGATGCCACAAGATTCTCACTTGCTGATGCAGGCGACGGAATGGATGATGCAAACTTTGTTTTTGAAACTGCTAATGCGGCAATCCTAAGGCTCACGAAAGAGATGGCATGGATGGAGGAGGTTATAGCTGCCGAATCTTCTTTACGAAGTGGCCCCCCTACGACTTACGCCGATCGCGTTTTTGCCAATGAGATTAACATTGCCATAAGAATGACGGAGAAGAACTACGGTGAGTACTTGTTTAGGGAAGCTCTCAAATCTGGGTTCTATGATCTTCAGGCTGCTAGGGATGAGTACAGGTTTTCTTGTGGGTCCGGGGGCATGAACCGGGACCTGCTGTGGCGGTTTATGGATGTGCAGACAAGGCTTATAACTCCAATTTGCCCACATTATGCTGAACATGTTTGGCAGGATCTTTTAAAGGAGGAGGGGTTCGTCATTAAAGCGGGGTTTCCTGGATCTGATTTACCTGATCTTACCCTTAAAAAGGCCAACACATATTTGCAGGATTCGATTGTTTCGATGAGGAAGTTGCTTCAGAAACAAGTTTCTGGGTCAAAGAAACCAAAGGTAAATGTGACAAGTCAACAAAGCAAACCAACAGTTGGTTTGATATTCGTGAACGAGCAATATGATGGGTGGAAAAGGGAATGCTTAAATATCCTTAGAAGTAACTTTGATGCTGCGACACACAGTTTTGCTCCTGACCAGGAAATCATGGAGGCATTGAAGGGGAGTGAAATTGGGCAGGAAGCAAATTTTAAGCAGACCCAGAAGCTATGTATGCCTTTCCTAAGGTTTAAGAAAGAGGAGGTTATGGCTGTTGGGGTTCAGGCTTTGGATTTGAGATTGCCATTTGGTGAGATGGAGGTTTTGGAGGAGAACTCCGAGTTGGTCAAGCGGCAGCTGGGTCTCGAGCGGGTGGAGATTTTATCTGCAACAGATCTCAATGCTGCTACAAGAGCCGGCCCCAATATTTCGATTCTTCAGCAGAATCCACCATCTCCTGGAAACCCTACTGCCATCTTTTTAAGCGAGTGAATCCTTCTGTGAATTACCTTTTCAACTACTTGATTTCTGTCTTCTTTACTTATTCTGGAACTTGATTTACACCATATGGAATTTTGTATGGGCAATGATAGGTATGTTTGTGGGTTATGACGGATGATCTGCTATTGTTTTTCAGTTAATGTATCTTTGTATGGGTTAGTGATTGCTGTTTTTGGGTTAGTGATTGCTGTTTACACCATATGGAATTTTGTATGGGCAATGATAGGTATGTTTGTGGGTTATGACGGATGATCTGCTATTGTTTTTCAGTTAATGTATCTTATGCCCATTTGGGACTAGTGTGTGGTTGCAGGTTGTGCTTCAGGTTCAGAGCAAACTGCTATTACTTCTAGTACTGGTTTGTTACCTATATCTTATATCTCCGTGGTTCTTTGTGCTAGTATCTGATAACCCCAGTAGTAGTAAGTTTGTAGTGCACTGTGAGGCCTTTGGATGCATTTCTCTGTGAGAATCCCATATTTTGTGTGCCCTGCTTAGTCTTGAGCTTCCATTTTTTGTGAGTGGAGTGGTCTTCAACATGTGAGTGTTATCCTTCTCCCAGGTCATAAAAAAGAGAGGGGGAGGTCAGATGTGAGGGTGTAAGGTGATGGTGAGCACTATAGACCTGAGGAGTTTTGTTTGATCTACTTGATTGACCTTATCATTGTGGTCTGCCTTTGTTTGGACTGTTGTTCTTGCATTTCTGCTGGTGCTAATCTACTGTATTGTGTCTATTGCATTGAACTGTCAAGTTCTTTTGATGCTTCACCTGCATTTATCCTATCTTGAATATGTTGTAGTTTGAATCTTGGTTGGTCCTGGAGTTCTCTACAATCTGAAGTTCACTGGAGCTGTTGCTAGTGTGTGATTTCCTGCTTGTCCTGAAGAGTTCATAGTTCACTAGAAACTACTTGTTGCTGCTTGTATTGTGTAGCTGCTAGTATGTGGTAGCATTTTCACTGTATAGTGGTGCCATTACTACTGTTAGTTTCTATCCCTCTGTTTGTTAACTGGATACTGCAGTTCACTTGCTGTGGTTATGGCCTAGCCTTGGGGGGGGATGTCCCTTGGCCTTCACTAGAAACTACTTGTTGCTGCTTGTATTGTGTAGCTGCTAGTATGTGGTAGCATTTTCACTGTATAGTGGTGCCATTACTACTGTTAGTTTCTATCCCTCTGTTTGTTAACTGGATACTGCAGTTCACTTGCTGTGGTTATGGCCTAGCCTTGGGGGGGGATGTCCCTTGGCCTTGTATGGTCCCCCTTGGGGAGGGGGGTGTCCTCCCGTTACAGCTGCATCAATTTGGTCAAGCATGCTTCAGGTTCATAGCAGATTTAAATCAGCATTGCTGCCAGACAATCTCAGTTCAAGTGCCATGCTGTCATCTGCTGCATATTATTCTGTTTTTCTGGGCAGTGATCTAGCTCTGAGCAGTTAGTAAGCGAGCCTAAATTCTGGGCTGTGACTGCCGTTTCACTCAACCATGGTTTTGTGTGCTCTCCATAGTTATGATACTGCATCCTCACCCAAGGAAGCAATATCATCTTCAGATGGTCCTTTTGCTTAGTCCTACTGCTTTCTAGTTTCCTGTAGCAATACGTCATGTACCATAAGTGTTTCGCCTCCCTCTTTCTAGAGGATTTAGAAACACTTAGTTCTCCATTCTTTCCCATGTACTGTTTATTTTACTTTCCCCATGTAGCCTTTTTGGCATCCCCTTTTTTTTCTCTTTTCTTTTCTTTTTTGTTTTTGTTTCTTTCCTCCAAGGGTATGCTCCTTGTAGGCTGTTCATCCGGTTAGCCTTTTTCTATTTCAAGCTTTATTTACCAAAAAAAAAAAAAAAAATGACGTAAAGGGAGGCCGAATGCACGAGGATCACACATGACGAGGTATGCAAACTGTTCGATGTTAGCAGCCGGATCCTAGTATGCGTACACACTGTTTCCTCGTTATGAACCTCTGGCCTTGTAGCAGCAAAGTAGGGTTTGATATACGAACTAAACCTCAAACTCGTGTTTGTTGGTTAAAAGTTTATTTGAGATAACCCCTTGATTTCGGGCCTGTGTTCGTTGGTTAAAAGTTTATTTGAGATTACTATGTTACATAACCAGTCAAGCTAAAGGTCATTAAGTTTTTACTCGAATAGTTACTGCTTTTTTTTATTATTTTTACTTATGTTACTTAAAACTTTTAAACTACTTGAAATAGGTTCTTGTCTACCATACCACTCGATTTCAAGACTTTCAAACTACTTAAGATAGGTTCTTGTCTACCAAACCACTCGATTTCAAGCTCGTGTTCGCTGGTTAAAAATTTGTTTGAGATTAATATGTTACATAACCAAGCCAAGCTAAGGTCGTTAAGTTTTCACTCGAATTAGGTCCTTGCTTGGTTTTTTTTTTACTTATGTTGCTTAATACTTTCAAATACTCAAGATAGGTTCTTGTCAATCCTACCAAACCACTTGATTTCAAGCTCGTATTCACTACTTAAAAGTTTGTTTAAGCTTGATTTGTTACATAAAATCAAGCAAAGCTTAAGGTCGATTCTTTTAACTTATGTTGCTTAAAACATTCAAACTACTCATAAAGATTCGTTTATATGCTCACCCCCTCAACAAACGAAGTTTGAACCTATTTTAAAATTTACTAAATTTTCAAACCACACTTTTAACAATTATCTGCTCGGCTTCGTTAGATTTTGTTAGTAAACCTTTTTTGGGTTTGAAACGTAGGAGTTTATAGGACTGGCGTATGAAAGGAGGAGAGGGAAAGAGCAAACAGCCAGAGCCACTTGTGAAACATGACAATGTTATCCGTGGCTTGCTCTCACTCCGCCACCTCTCTCTCAATTCCACCCCCTTCTTCTCCAAAAATCCATGGCTGCTTACCGTCCAAGAACATTCTAACTACAGTTTCTACTCTGAAATCTTCTGGGTTTCCTCCAAGGATATCGATTACTGGAAATTTGAAATCTCAGAGAAACAGATTTCGTGCGGATTCTGCTGACCCAGATGGGGATTTTCAGATTCCTTCCCAAATCACGCTGGGCAACGATGGAATTTCCAAAGATAGTAGTGGGAGCAACCCATCAACCAGCTTCTTGTCTATTCTCTGCCCCTTGCTTAAGCTTTTCTCTGTAAGCGTCTTTTCGTCCCTTTTTCTTGTTTTTGATGTTTTATGCTTACTCTTTCAGATTCTTATTTCTACTGTATTTCATTTCTTTTTACGATTATGATTATATTGCAAATGGCAGCAGAAAAAAACAAAGATGAATTTTTTTTTATTCTGTTTGAGTATCAATTGTTGTATTTGGTCTCATTAGAGCAACTGCACTGGTTATTTGACTCATTACCAAAATGGCAGTCCCAAAGCAATAATTTGGCATGCTACTGTGCCAAGATGCTATAAAAATTATCAAAGTTTGATCTATTAGCAGTCAACTCCCATATCTCCCTTACTCCTTGTACGCTTATCACTCACATACGCTCTTTTCCCATAATCGTTGATGATCAGGTAGCAAAAGTAGCACTGCCAAATCTTGTGCCAAGTTCGACACAAGTTTGGTGATGCAAATGCCAAGCGTTTTGCTTCCTGATCAGAAATTCTATTGATTTTGCGAGGTGATAAATTTACTAAAGAAAAATATAAACTCTCAAAGTGGAAAGATAAATGTCTGAGGAAGTTGTACTGAGGGAAAAAAATTTCAATGCAATGGTTCTTTACAACGCCCCTCTCTCATGTGGTGGGCCCACACCATGTGAAAGGGCGTTACAAATTACAGTTGTATCGTAATTTTGTTAGTACTAAGGTGGAAACTTTTGCTGCCAAAATGTTTGTCTACTGTCATCCATATATACTGTGATCCCTTCTTCATTATGTATTGGGGGGGGGGGGGGGGGGGGGGGGGTTGTTGTTGGTCTGTTCTTCATTACCTATCCTAATACCTTGAGGCCTCGTTTGATTCAGGGATTAGAAGGCTGAGATGGGATAACATGTGTCTAATCCCGCATAATCCCGCGTTTGGTTCCCGAAAAGCGACTGGGATTACTAATACCGGGACTAATTTAGTCCATATACGAGGTGTATTAAATTATCCCATGTGGGGTGTGGGACTATTTAGTCCTGGATAAGAGAACACGGAAGGCATTGTTCTCTTTCTACCCCTACTCCAGGCGAGTAGGCTACTCCATCACTGAGATATTTGTAGTTGAAAAACACGTGGATGCCCAAGGTTAACCAAGGGCTGAGATTTAATGAAAAACACGTGGATGCCAATTAGCTACAAATAAGGAAATTAGTTTTTAGAAAATATTGTAAATGCATTTGTTTGGGAATTTTATGCAATTATATATTATTGTAATCCCGAATGTAGTTTAGGGAACCAAACATGGGATTGACTGAAACATAGGATATCCCAATGTTAATCCTGCACAAATCAAACAATGGATTGTGTGAGATTTAGTACTAAATTAGTCCCAAGACAAATAATCCAGGACTATCAATCCCAGGACTATTAATCCCATCTGTTTTAGTCCGCGAATCAAACGAGGCATGTTCAAAGAACTTAAGTACTTAACAGTAGGGATATAATGGACAAACCAACACCCAGTAACTACCCAACCCAATTGAGTTCCAGTTCCCTCCCACAACAACATTTACCATCTCACGGATTCAACCTCTTTCTTTGTTGTTTTCCACTGAAGTACTATAGCTCTACCTGGGCATTTGCCATGCATTGCTCTGTGATTTAGAGCTGCATCCACCGTTTTGTGTTCTTCATCATCTTAGTGTGAGACTGCAAAGAAACTTAAGATGGCAACAATTGTTGCTCAATAGTTTCAGATTCTTTCCAAGCCCACATGCTTCCAGTTGTCATGCAAAAGGGACTGTGTGAATTGAACTACTTTTTCGGCTTCCATGATAAGTTGTTGAGCTACATCTAATGTCTTTTTTTGATTGGTTGGATTGTGTTTGTGGTCATCAGATTTCCTATGACTATTGGAGATTCATTCCATTTTATTATCTTCTTTTTTCGCAATGCCTTTAAAATCACTTTTCCTACCATTTTTTAAAACTTTGTTCAATTTCTGCTCTTACCAGCCTTAAATTATACACACCAACCAATCCACATCTAATGTTAACAACTTATTTTACAATTTCCGATCCAGCTCCTTTTGCTATATTAACGTGTGATGGGTTTCTGTGATACTTAGGTTTCAAAGTTCGCAAACTTTATGATACTTTATGATAAAGATAATGAAAAATACTGATATGTTATGTGCCTATATGAGGCATTATAATGAATTAGAGGCCGGGGCACACGCGATGCCTGTGCAAGTCGAATTTTGATAAATTTATGCACAATAGCTTCCGACTTATTGTTTGATCTTTTGGACCTATTGTTCATATGTTTTTTTTTTATCAAATTCGACTTGCTTCACGTGTGGCTTGCCACTAGCATATTTTAAATAGGAAGCTGAAGCAGTGTTATCGATGTCTCTGCTGAGTTACTCCTTTCAGATGTCTTTCATATGTCATCTTTTTATTTTGCTTGGATTCACTGCCGTGGATCCATAAATGAGCATACACACAGTTTTATTGACTCCATGTTGCGTCTTGCCTGAACTATTTAGTACCTCTGCTTCATGCTTGTAGTTTAGTTATGTATGATATCATGTCTCTTCTTGAAATGGTTTTCTAGTGTGCATTTGTAACCTCCCACTTAGTTTGAAACTCAGAACAAAAGAAAAAGATCGCGGTCTGATGCCACCTAGTTTGCTCTAGTCCAGAGGCAGACCTATGCTGTTCAGTGTTCGGTTATTATTGGTCATATTGTCTTGGAGAGCTTTAGCCTTTATTTGAAACTATTCTTGATTTTCCCTTTATTTGCTAGTGTGATTTGCTTCTTTCAGGGAGGAGATCCAGCTCAAGAACGGAATTATCTTTTGGAGGTACTATTTGTAAATTGTGTAATTCCTTTTTAGCATTTTATTGGTTTATGTTTGATGATTACTCAATTGCTGTTATTGTGATCTCCCACTTTTCCGAAGAGAGGCCCAACTCCAGGATATCAATCTGGAAAACTGAACCAGTCAAACTGTACGAAAATTAGTAAAAGAAGGATGTTTCTTGATATCCTTCAAATAAATGACTTTTGGTAGGTATGCGTTTCAGCTTCTGGAATCTGAATAATGAAACCTATTACCTCATATGGCATCTGGTGGGCCTTAAAACTCTCAATTTAGAGTGGTCGGAGGTTTGAACAGACACATATGGACTTCACTGAGGTTTACCTACCTATATAATGTCCATTTCTTTGTGTACCAAAACATCCTCACCTCCTTATTTCTCCAGATTACCTTGTACTTCATGTTCGACTTATAAAAGTTAGACTTGACTTAGTGTAGTTTAATGGCTTACACAAACTAGCTTAGGACCTGCAATCTTGTACCCAATTTACAATCCTTTAGTTATCTCCACAAATCCTTCCCTTTCATATTCTGCACCTGGAAGGATTTTTTCGTTTTGAAAATGTCCACAAATAGAATTGGAGTTTGAGGCCAACCTAGAGAGAAATGAAGTGAGAAACATCCATTAATTCTTTCCATGATGAGGAAAACAGGAATATATCCTTCCCAGGAAAGTTCCATGATTTTATGCACAATAATAGAAGAGTAGATGAATTTAAGTGTGTGAGAGAGAGGGGAACTGTTTGAAACTTTGGGAAAACGTTTCCCTATGTGGCAGAAATGTCAACGACTTTGTTATTGTATTTGTTGAGTTTGGAGAGAGCATCATTGAGAATACCTTGTCTCCATTATATTTAAACAGCTCAGTTATAGTAGAGTTACTTTGTTTCAATACCTAATGGTGTCCTGACAATTCTACTCATTTTTCAACGGTTTCAAGTTCAAAAGTTGTTGATGCCTATGGACCTTTTGTTGACAACAGGTTGCGACATCTTCCTTGTCTTCCTTGGCAAGGTTGCCATGGGGATCAAGGTCACTAACAGACAATTTGCACACCCAAGAGACCAGTGCAGTAGATCCTCCAAATCAGTTGCAACTTTATGAATTTGGTACAGTTCTTTCTGATCATAAAGATAGCTATCTGCAAGTGCTCCTCGCGACGGACCGAACTTTTCAGTCTCCCTTGTTTGGCTTTGGAATTTGGATCCTCTAATGTGATTCCCTCATTTGAGGTCCGCAAGGAGAAACAGGATCCCTCATCTTAATCATCCAAGCTATTAATTTTGTGGACCAGAATATTTAAATCATTAACATAAAAGTAAAATCGGATATCGGATCGCAGAGGATTATATTTGTTTCAAGAGAAATAGGTGTTCAGAACTAAACGGACCTTCAAAATTCTGGTTGTCTATTTCTCTAGGAAATTCTAATTTGCTAAGATGGCTCTCGATCTTGGTTAACTTAATTTCTTTCTTGCGAGACCTATAAAATGAATGCCGAACCATTAAAATGGGACGGTAACAATTAAATTGGGATGGTGGCTGGCCCCATTTTCTTCACATTATGATCAAATGAGAGGATCCTGATTCTTTTTGGAAATATTGATTGAGGATGTGCTGAGGGGGCATATTGTCACAGTTGAACTGTTGGTTGTCATTTCATTGTGGTGGAAATCAAGGATAATTCCAACTAAGTTTTAGCTGCATGCCACGGAGAATGGTTATTTTACCCTTATTTTTGAGAAACTTATTATTTAAAGGGTTTTCAACAGAGGCATGCCCCTTTTGCAGGAGGGTTCGAGAGGCCATAACTGAGCTTGATCTTTCAGTAGAGGTGAGCAACGGGTTCTATTGATTAAGTGGGTGTTTTTTTTTCCTTTTCTTTTCCGCCTCATTGTGGGAGGTTCAAAAGTTCAATGCGGAAGTGGTGATTTGAGATTTGTTGTTTCGACGCTCTCAAGCTAGCTTCTCTAGAGCAGCCTCAGTGTCTCTGTTTCCTGTGTATTCTTATGATGGCCTCAGTTCTATTTGAGCAGCAATTAATATATAGGTGCAGGCCAGTTTGCATGCCTCTCTTGACAGCCTGTTATGCCACTAGATTGCTCCAAAACTGAAGACTGATGTTTTAGCAATTTTTCCATTTGGTATGACATGAATCTCATAATTTTCTTTCTATATATTTGCAGATCTATCCTTGCCCAAAAGGTTCCATTAGGCACAGGGAATTGGTCAGGAATGTTGGTGGCAAAGAGCAGTATGTAACTTTTCCATGGAATATCTTTAGATCAAGTTTTTGTCTCTTGTTTTGACCTTCTGATTCTGGACGACTTCTTGAGTTATGGTTTATAGAAAAAAACTGGCTCTGAGAGAGAGTTTCATGTCATACCATATTCATTTCAAGTCAATATTTGATCACTATATTTGAAATGGATGTCTAATTAGTAATCACATCTAGAATCATGGATCGCTATGCTGGAAATTTCTCTCTGAATAGTCACTCATCTTTATATCTAGATTCACTGAATTTCCATGAGATCACACTTCTTATCTTATCATCATCACCGTCGTCATTGTAATAATCAGTGTCATTTTTAGAATTTGAAACAGAGGTTCTTTTGTAGGTTTCCTTTCCTCGTGGACCCAAATACTGGAGTGTCAATGTATGAGAGTGGTAAGTAGTGGACTTGATTGTCCATTGACGCATATATTCTTATTTTCTAGGATTTGTAGATGTTTGGATTTATGTTGGTCAATCAAGGCTTCAATATATGCACTCATGTATTGAGGCTATCATCGTGAACAATGGCTAATAGAAATGGGTTATTTGTTTGTACTTCACTCATTCCATCATTGCTTTATCACTGCCTATTTTGAGGTTTTGACTTTTGAGAGGATGAATTGGGATTTTCTGAGTTGTTGTACCAAATATACATGTATTGGGGTATACTCTGCCTTGTTAGGTTGAAAGTTGAATGTTCTGGTTATATAACCATTATTATACATTTGTGTTTAGTTTTTCTTACGTGCGACTCTCGAGATTTCTACTCATGTAAAACTCTACTTATTTTGCATGCTTCTTGGCCAAGTTTTTACCCCTGACCTGTATATATGCTTTTTGCCTGCCAGGTGAGATCATCAAATACTTATTCCAGCAATATGGTAAAGGAAGAAGTCCTTCACTTGGTCTTCTGGAAAGGTATTCAAACATGCAAATCTCTTGTTTATCAAGGAAAAAGATTGAACCTGGGCTATAAGCATATCATATACCTAGTGTATTTTATGATAGATTAACTGTAAGTTCACAAGTGGTTCTAGGTAGGAAACTAAAATGGTCTAGAAGACTGGGACATTATTGAAATATATATATACATTGATTTTTTTGGTATCACAGAAGACTGTAGAGTAGTTTGCATAGACAGGCTTCTCTCAAAATGAGCATTTTAAACTGGTTCCTGTCATTCTTTTAACATGTTCAAGAAGTAAACAATGATTATGACGATAATGGTTTATAATTCGCTAAATGGCTGGTGTTTAAACACATAGGACACATTGACAACTTGCTGGCGAGGATATATGCTAGAGTTTTTGTTTGGTTTTTTGTCTGTTGTCCTTTGAATAAATTTTTCCTAACTAGTCCTCTTTTATCAAACAGCACACTGCTAACAGGATGGATGCCAACTATTCTTCGAGCAGGAAGAGGAATGTCATTATGGGAAAAGGCCCAAACAGAACCACCAGCCAAGAAGTTGGAACTGTTCTCCTATGAAAATAATCCAGTAAGACAACATATATGTGATATCTGTGGGAGAATCATTCAGCTTTTTCTCCCTTTCTTGTTCCACTTCTTACTGCTTTTCCTGATTGAAAATCTCGTATTGGTAGGAAGGGCCGATAAGTTCCTTAAGACAATACTTAAATGAGAAATGAAACTAGGGATGATAATTTCAACCAAGAAACCGAGCTGACCGACCAAACCGATAGATTTTTGGTGAATTTGGTTGGTTTTAGTACATGATTCGGTTCGGTTTGGTTTTCGTTTTTTGACATTTTGTTGATTCCGTTCGGTTAGCAGAACAAGACCTATAGGCACCGAACCGAACCTGATCAAGGAGTTTCACTCTTTTACTTTTAGTCCTGGCCATCCATCTTGATAGCTGCATCTAAAGATTCTTTAACCCTATTTTTTCTCTCTCACGCCTCTTCATTCATCCCCAAACCTGTAAACCATCAGAGACTTTGAAACCCCTCTCTCCTCCATACGGCCATGACATAGCCACAGCTAGGCGGCCGACTGGTGCCCTCTCTCTCTCTCTCTCTCTCTCTTCCTTTGCGACCAAGGGTTGGCGGTGATCTCAACTTCACTTCCAGTGAGTTCCTCCAAGAGGCATCGCGAAGACTCGCATCTTTCTTTTCTCTCAGAAAGTTCCTTCAATTTCCGTTCCACAGATTAGGTATTTACATATATACAAATTTATTGTCTGAGAAAAATTACATTTATGCTCAAATCGACCAAACTGAACCGATAAAACATTAACCTAACCGAACAGTTACTCATTATTTTGATTGGTAGAGGTTTGGGATTAGGGAAAACAAATTGGTGCGATTCGGTGTTAAATATGGGAAATAACCTGACAGAACCGATCCGATATCATCCCTAAAATGCAACAGAAAGATTGCAATAATGCTCAAAATGTGTAAGAACAATATTACTATTGGCCAAGTAAATGGACATTACTAGCTTTTTAAACTAAAATTATGGTTTAAATGTTTGACAGAAATTATGAAGCATAGTCAAGTAATTAGGTCAGGGCTTTGATGATTTGAGTTGTCAACTTATGAAAACCTAGTGAAGTCATATTCCCCAGAAGGATGAGTCATGAAATTACCAGACCGATGTAGAATAACACCAAAGCTATAAGGATTCAGAAGAATTTTGGTGGTCTTAATTTTATTCCCTACAAATGTGGATTTCTAGAGCAATTTTCTGTTCTATGCAAAGTATCTTTTTGACACTACTTCTTTTCAGTATGCTCGAATTGTGCGTGAAGCACTCTGTGAATTGGAGCTTCCTTATATCCTTCAAACTGTTGGAGAGGGATCCCAGCGAACAAATTTACTAGTTGAGGCATCTGGATCGAAAGAGGTTAGTCCTTGATGACATTTTCTGACCTCCATTACTTGATTTGGTTTTGAAAACAAAAGGTAACAGTAAGAGAGTTCCTTGGGGGTCCATACTTGGAGAGCTGCAGTTTGTGCCTACCATTGTATGAGTAAGATAGAAGTACTGCATTTTGTCCTTGCCATATATACCTCCGATACCAATTGCCTGAATCGGCTGCAATTACTCTCAGGCTCCTTATGTACATCACTTCGTAGAAAAGTGTCATAGGACTTTTTCTCACTTCGATACTCATTTTGAGGTGGCATGAGCATTGTAGAGTTTATTGGTTTCTGTTTCCGGGGTGAGGTGGGTTAGAACTTTTCCGTTTTGGATGGAGGACGGAGACATTTTGTCTTCCCTTTCATTAGTAGATTTTTTAGTAGAGTTGCACTCTTGGGAGGGCTGCCTTATAATTGCAGCTGTTATCTGTTCTCTCTCGTTTCTTCTTGATTTAATAATTGCGCAATGTTCTCTAGTAAGACCTTCCGTGGACTATCTCACCACGGTTCTTGAATTACTAGAAAATAGAGCGCAAAGAGTAATAGCAAATTCTCAAAACATGATTTGGTTAAGAGAATTCTGCATAGTTTGATGCATGTCCATAACAAAACACATAGCATTGATTAGCATAGTTGTACCTTATTTTCCAGGTGCCTTACATGATTGATCCCAACACTGGCACTCAAATCGGCGATTACAAGAAGATTCTATCTTATTTATTCCAGACTTATGCCATGGTCAGTTCATAGTTGCAATGTACATCTCCAAAGGTACTACTGCGGTTGAGGGAGACAAAAAAGGTTTATATTAATCCTACCTCTCCTGGAAATAAAGTGAATAGTAGAGCAATCGCTGTCGTAACATCACTGGTTTTTTATCCGAGACTGATATTATACTCCTGTTAGGCTGCCTTCACCTCGTGGTTGTCACAAAGGTTGGGATTGTAGAAATATATTGGTAAATTATACTACCAAAAAAACAAAGAAGAAAGAACCTGTGAGATCACTCGACTATTAAAACAATTCGACTTTTGATTCGAATAAATAGTTCGACTGTGAGATTAATGATATTCCCTTCCACTTTTAGGAAACTGAATATGAATATTTGATGGGTTTCAAATGAGCCTTGCACACTTGTATGATAAAAGGAGAGGGGAGGGTTCAGGGGTTGGATTATTGCTACCTTTTGTTAATTTTGTATTAATTATTGTTCAATCGAGTGAATAATGATGGTGTTCTTAGGACTAGATTTTGTTAAGCATCATCATTCTTGTACTTTCTTTGTGCTTGAATTTCACCTGGGCATCTCCAACAGACTAGCAAACCTTAATTTTAGCTAAAATGGCTAGCACAAGTCCTAAATAGCAGAGCCAGCAGCCTCCCTATCCTCCTCCCTATCATTTTTATTTTACTATAGTAACTCGCTGGGTTGGGGGAGTTACTATAGCACTCGGCAGACCATCTCTCTCTCTTTCTGAATTGAAGTTAATCGCAGAGATTGACGTCGATTGGAAACTCATAGAAATTGTCATTAATCATCTCCACCATTATTTTGTTCGTCGCCACCGTTATCGTAGTTGTTCATTGCTGCTGTCATCTTCATCTGCGATTTCGAAATCTTGAAGGAAGAACTCATAATTGCGAACGAGTGAACAAGTTGGCAGTATATTCTCTGTTATTTGATCGTCAGCAACCTCTTCATCGGATAATGGGGATTTGAGAATTTGGGATTTTTTCGTAAGCTCTAATTTTCCTGAATGCCTAAGCTGTTGGGGCATTCACAGGTTAGTGGCTAGCTAAAATAGAAAAGGACATTTTTCCTTGCCAAAAAATTGCTGGAGATGCTCTTACTCAAAAGAAGTACAGAATTTGACATCTCTCACTTCATTTCTTAGCTTGTTTTCCCAAATTTAGAGTCATAAAGAGTTTGGGCGGGGGCTTTGCTTTGGCTTAAAAGTTTAAACCAGATTATTGATTTTTTTGGTTGTCTTTATTAAAAAAAAAATTGCATTTGTTAGTTTTGCGTCAAGATTTTGTGGTTTCTGGATTCCTCTCGTCGAGACGAATCCAAAGAGTATAAAATTATGGTCAAAAGTAATAGTTTTTTGAATAAAGCCGAAAATAAACCAAAATAAACTAGCTTATTGGTTTAATTTTGGCTTTATTAAAAAAAATTTGAGTTTTGACCATAAATTTGTACTTGTTAGATTCGTCTCGTCGAAAAGAATCCAGAAACCACAAAATCTTGACGCAAAACTAACAAATGCAAATTTTTTTTGAATAAAGACAACCAAAAAAACCAATAATCTGGTTTAAACTTTTAAGCCAAAGCAAATTCAAAATGTAGGAATCCAAAATGGACCGTTCTATATGTACCGACCGTTCGCTACCGACCACGCACCGATGGCGACGGGGACCCCTTTGCGGGTCCCAATCGGTCAATCCGAGCCGTCCATTCATTCCAGAATTGAAATGCGAGGGGGTCCACGCGAGAATCACCTCAATCGGACGCTCCTAAGTGCTCGATCCAATATCACCCCATTTCGTTCGGACCCCTTTGCGGGTCCCAATCGGTCGATCCGAGCCGTCCATTCATTCCAGAATCGAATTCCGAGGGGGTCCACGCGAGAATCACCTCAATCAGACGCTCCTAAGTGCTCGATTCAATATCACTCCATTTCGTTCAAAAAAATTTGGATCGAAATGGGGTGATTTTGGATCGAGCACTTAGGAGCGTCCGATTGAGGTGATTCCCGCGAAGACCCCCTCGGAATTCGATTCTGGAATGAATGGACGGCTTGGATCGACCGATTGGGACCCAAAACGGGGTCCCCAGCGCCGGTCGGTGCGTGGTCGGTACCCTTGGATTTTCCGTGATTAAACACCTAGGACTTGCACAAATTGGATTTTTAACTAGCGATTGGATTTTATTTTACCGGCAACTAGATATTGGGTTACTTGGATTCCTAAAAAGAAGAGTCTTTACCCATGAAAAAGGAGAGAAGTCGTACAGACAAAAATCATTGCCTTTTATTTTCTGTCTTTAGTTCATACTCCCTTCGACCCAAAATGTGTCCAAAATTATTGTTTATACCTAATTTATAGTAATACTTTTTACGACTAAAATTTTTGTTCAATAAAACTGAGCAAAATCTATCAAACAAAATTTGTAATGCATATATAAATTATTATAGTTTAAAATATATATATATAGGTGGATTTTCTAGTCCACACCTCCCGGAAATAAGAAAAACATGGTTTTTTTTGTGTTGCAAATTATTTTTGAAAAATCCGAGCCGTCCAATGTGTTCAGAAGGTGTTTTCAAGGGTCCATGCGGGAAATCTTCAAAAAAAAAAAAACCGGGAAGGGCTTGATCCAAGCAGTTTTCGCAAAAACTGTAAATATATATTTTTTGCGAAAACTGCTTGGATCAAGCCCTTCCCGGTATTTTTTTTTGAAGATTTTTTGCGTGGACCCTTGAAAACACCTTCTGAACACATTGGATGGCTCGGATCGTCAAAAAAATGCTCGGATCATGGAGTCCCGGATCCCGGACTAGAAGTGTTGCCTATATATATATATATAGGTTCTACTTCCTATCCGGACTTTTCATTTCCGGACTTTTTATCCAAATTTTTTTTTGACGATCCGATCCGTTCAATGTGTTCAGAAGGTGTTTTCAAGGGTCCTCGCGGAAAATCTTTAAAAAAAACACCGGGAAGGGCTTGATCCAAGCAGTTTTCGCAAAAATATATAAATACAATTTTTGCGAAAAACTGCTTGATCAAGCCCTTCCCGGTATTTTTTTTTGAAGATTTTCGGCGTGGACCCTTGAAAACACCTTCTAAACACATTGGACGGATCGGATTTTCCAAAAAAAATTTGCAACACAAAAAAACCCCATTTTTTTCCTTAAATCCGGGAGTGTGGATAAGAAGTTTGGCCTATATGGTTCCACTTACTATGATTTTTTAAGAGGCGTAAATAGAGTTTTGGACAAACAGAGAAGTATTATTTTTGAATTGGATAATCGTGATTTGCATGTTCAACGAACTTGTACATACATGCAAGGATAAAACTTGGAAGAAGTAAATGGTGGTTGGGGAAAATATAGACAAAAGTATAAAAATAAACATTCCTCACACTAAAAATGAAGAAAGGTAACCTAAGATGTTCGCTTGGTGGTCAAGACCGGAATATAAAGCTTTGCTCCATTCTAAGTTTTCACGTTTAAAACCTGTGCTTTCAACTTTTTTGAAGCTATTCCATACGGAGCTTTGCTTAAGTTTGATCAGACTCTCTACAAGTGAACAATGGAATTGAGACCCCATAATTAATCGATGTATACGTAAGCTGGCCGATCACATGAGTTATCAAAAGAAAATGAAGAAAGGTCTAACCACTCCAACATCATTTTCCAAATCTTAAAAACATTATTTTTGCCAAATCTTACTCCAAACCAAAGCCAGCACAGACAAACGTTGGAAGACACTTACTTTTTACTAATAATAATGTAGACAGAAAAATATATCAGCTTGACGTGCACCAACTAATCCCAACTGCATGATTGACTTCCATTAAACAAAACACAAAACCAAAGTTGATTATAATAATTCAACCACATGGGTCCCACTTCTCTCTACCAAACATGCATCCTTTTTCCTTATTCCCATCATTAATCCTCAAGCTTTTGCTTCATTTCAAAGAATAAAATGAAGTGTGTGAATTAAGAAATTTCGAAATAAATGTATTTTCTGATCATCCCTTTCAAGTCACCCTTTCTCCATCTAGATCTGCTGAAACTTGCTGGATTGGTGGAAACCATTTTTTCTCTGAACAGAATTGAGTCAATTGACACTTGTTTTTTTTTTTTTTTTGATGCGGAGATTTTGTAATAGAAGATTGATTTCCACACCCCCAAATTGATATCCACATTTTTTTTTGGTCTTTTATTGAATTTTTTATGTGTAAAAGTTCCACTGGAAGACAAAAAAGAGGGCGTGGATATCAATTGGGGGTGTAGAAATCAATTACCCGTTTGTAATATATTCGGTATATTTGTATAGGCGACTATTATCTTAAATTTGCACTCAAATGTGTTGTTCAGTTAAACAGTAAAATTATTGGACATTGTTTATAGCGGATTAATCAGATTTATTTGTAAATGATTTATACGTAAAGAATATTTGAATTAAACGGATCAAATCATTAAAACGAAATTCCATATACTAAACCTCACAATCTAAAAACACACAAAAGCAAAGCTAAATTGGTTCCAAACTACCATCGCAAAATTTATATGCACAGATCCAGTGTTTGTATCTTCAAAACAAAAAAAAGATCTGGCTCCTCTTCAGCAATAGAAGAGGATCTTTCTATCCAGTTTTGCCATTTTTGGGGCTCATACCTGACCTAAATTGATGATCAAAATCATATAGTATTATTTAGATTTCGTTGAGTACTTCAACCATGAAAAAAATTGTGTTGATTGGATATCGTTTCATAACTAATCAGATCACATTAATCTTGGAAAAAATGTACCGGACTCATTTGATCGAATCACTTTTTCCCACATTGTTCAAGATAAAAATGCCTTTTGATCAGGTATTGAATATTGAATGTTTTCCGGTGGACACTAATTTTGGCAAGTTTAATGTACTAGACTGAGATCTACAAAATGTACGAATTCAATTACGATTATGATCATCAATTTGGAACTGATATGGACCTAAAAAAAGATCCCAAAAAATAATTTTTTGTGAATCCCTTAGTCTTGACTAGAATGACCTATTTTTGACCGAACCAAGAAAGAAATTAATCGAATTGCGAAAAATCTAGATGTTTTGGATAGAGGTGGAAATTTTCGACATGACACGAGACACACAACTCGAACCTGATACGAAGTTAGCAGATTAGGGTCAGCTATTTCTGACACGAAACACGAATATGACACAACAAATAATCAAAATAGGTCAGGATTATAATTGAGAGAATTTTAACAATGACACGACACGATGTACACCCCTAGGTTTGAGCCTTGACGCCCACATTCTCTCCAACCAAGGATGTCACCAACCGAAAGGTTCAACCGGTAGCATTAACGTATCTCGAAATCCAAGAACAAGAAATGGCATACCCGTCTCTCTCCCTTCCCAACTCACCATTTTCTTTCTTCAATGCACTCTGAGTTACAATAAAGCTCCCATATACCTCCGAAATCAAAATCTCTCTCTCTCTCTCTCTCTCTCTCTCTCTCTCTCTCTCTCTCTGTGAAAAGGAGCAGGGAAACGAAGATGAGATCCAAAACCAACAACTACATGGCCAACATCAACCTCAAGTTCGTCCTCATTTGCCTCGCCTTCCTCTTCCTCATCTTCCTAATCCTAAGATCAAGTTACCAATCTCCACTCACCACCACCTCACCATCAAACAACTCCACAGATTACGAAGCCCAATCAAAATCATCATCAACAGATTGCCCAACAATTGAAACCCCCCCTGTCACAGCACCAACGTGTAACAAAATCTCACCGTCTCTGGCAGAAGCCATGGTCCACTACGCAACCTCGAACGTAACCCCGCAGCAAACGAAGAAGGAGGTGTCGGTTTCGCTCAAGGTTTTACAGAGGAAGTCTCCGTGCAATTTCTTGGTGTTTGGACTGGGACTCGACAGCCTCATGTGGACTGCGCTTAACCACGGCGGCCGCACCGTGTTTCTCGAGGAAGACAAGTCGTGGATCGATCAGATTACGAAGCAGTTGCCCTCCCTCGAGGCTTATCACGTGGTTTATAACACCAAGGTATGTCAGTCGAATTATGGTTTTGCTTCGATATCTCGGTTAATCAGTCCAATGGCCTGATTAGTCTTTGGAATCAATCTCACCGTCACCAGCAGTTGTTCGATTAAATTCGAAATGAAACCAATTTTTTTTTAGTCGATCGAGCCAAGCTTTAGTTAGAACGAACCTAAAACTTTAGCTCGGCTCGATTACTAAACGAGCTGAGCAGTTCGATTCGTTTACGGCCCTTACTGTAATGCTAGTCTCAGAATTCAGTATAGCATTTTGAAATCTTAAATGGCATGAATTATAGTCATAAATTAGACATAAATTATAAAGTCCCATTTTTCTAAAATTTTGAATGGGTTTTTGTGAAAATATCACCTTTAAGCGCATACAGTAAACTGATAATTTTGTGGACCTAACTTTAGTATAGTTGTTAAATTGTAGACTTCAATTTTGGTCCCTAAATGTGCACCTTTGCCCACTTAACTACCATTGTCCCTAAAAGTCTGTCTCAAATCCATTAGTTTCTTGCAGTGATATTTATTTATTTATTTTTTAAAATTTGAGATGTGACCATGGCACCAAATCCTGCACACTTTTGTTTAAGAAAACAATTTAGGCATGCAATTTTTTTTAAAAAAAATGGCTAGTCCGAATTCATCCGAAGGCTAAAAAGTTATGGTTTGGTTGATTTTTTTTGGATATTTGTGCTCTCAGATTATTGCGGCCAAGCTCTTCTTTACAAGCGAGCTGAATAAGTGTAGTTGTTTTATGGTGGTTAGGTAATTTGTGATAAGTTTGTCGCATAATTTGTGCCAACTCATTGCGAAAGAGCATCTCCGATCCAATCAAGATGTCAAACATGCCAACTCTAATGAAATTGTTTTAGAAACAACTCTGATATTGTCAATTTAACTCTTTCAATGAGTTGGCAATCACCATCTTCATGCTTTTGAACTTTGTATTTTCTTTAATTTTTTTTTTTTTTTTGGCTGAGTATTTGAACTTTCTATTAATTTTTTCATATAAAAACAAGAATATGGGAATAAAAATTTAAGAGCATTTCGGATCCAGTAAGGAAGTCAAACTTAACATGGCATTCCAACTCAATCAAATTGTTTTTGAAACAAATCCTCATTTACAATTGAACATATAACAGAGTAATCAAAATTGTAGACTTAGAGCAGATAAGAAGATAAAGGCAAATTTATAACTTAATATAGCATATTGATTGTAGCGTAAATGTGTCAAATATAGTTCAATGTGCCCATTACATAGGCACTCGTTCGGTTTGTCCGCATAGTGTTTTTGGACTGCATATGGCAGTTCATGCAATCGGGGCCGCTCAAAAATGTTTTTAATGGTCCGAATTTGCGTACAAATTCTTACGTCCAAGAAAAATATCTTATCGGTAAAATCTCTTTCAGTTTGAACCTTTAATTGTTCAAATGGATGGTCGAGATGCGACTGTTTCCTGCAGTCCAAACCCTAGACTGCATATGACTCGGGTCCTTAAAAAAAATTGACATCTCTAGACATGTTTGTTGGGATTCTTGGGAATGATCCAAGGTGTTAACAGATACGTAACTTTATTCCTCAAATTGATCAGGTAACTGAAGCAGATGAACTGGTGGAGATTGGGATGAGAGAGCATTGCAAGGATGTGGTCGACCCCAGGCAATCAAAGTGTGAGCTTGCACTGAAAGGGCTTCCAAATGAGGTGTACGACATTGATTGGGACTTGATCATGGTAGATGCACCAACTGGGTATTTTGATGGGGCCCCTGGGAGGATGACTGCAATATACACTGCTGGGTTAATGGCTAGAAACAGAGAGGAGGGTGATACTGATGTGTTTGTTCATGATGTGAATAGGGTTGTAGAGGATAAATTCTCCAAGGCTTTCTTATGTGAAGGATACTTGGTAGAACAAGAGAACAGGATTAGGCACTTCACCATTCCCAGTCATAGGGCTCGCTCTGAAATACCCTTTTGCCCCTAGAAAACAAAGCCGACATTCTCGCTTCCGCTTCGTCCACCACTGCTCGCACGGGTGCTTCCCTCTAAGGCAGAACGCTCCCCTACCGATGTATCTTCACCGGTAATTATTCTGGACAGTTCAACAATTTTCCTAAGAAACCCGCGCTTGTGATATAGCTAGTTAGCTACAATATATTCGGGATAGTTACGTGAAGATTCGTCACGATCTGTTTTGTTTTTTTTTCATTTTATCAAGTAGTTTTTTCTTTTTGTTCCAAAGTGTGCTTATATTTTCCCCTATTATAAAGGATGGGTGTTGCCTAGAGGCTGTAACGGTAATTTCACTCTATTTCTTGAATTGTTGATTTTTTAAATGAAACGACAGACTGTGATATAAGAATGTGATTAATACTTCAGATGGAGTAATAAAAAAGGCTTCTTTTTGCACTGATGAGCTTCTTATTATAATGAGTGGTGCCACAAACATGTCAAGAATGACTTCATTTTTCACTTCACACATACTCAAGTTTATCGTGTGCGCAGTGCGCTTTACAACGTGGTCGATTGCAGCCGTTAAGATGGACGATTTTTATATCTATTCCAACAAAGTATGCATTTACCACCGAAGGTGATATGCTGGTAGCCTGGTAGGTTGGGTGCAGGGGCGGAGGGATCATAGGGTTGGGGTGGGCCCTGGCCTGGCCCCCTGCAATTTAAAAAATGCACTGAAAAAATTAAAATTTAGATATAAATTAAATTTTCTTTGCTATTGTCAGTGTTGGGTTACTCGTTAAAATTAAAATAAATGTTTCTAACAAAATTTGAACCAAATTATTATAACCCTAACAAAACAAAACAAGCCTAGCCCAATTATGAGACCCCATATATATAATAAACATGTAAGGATAATGGTTGCATGACATTAAGTTCAATGTGGAAACACTAAAAATTTGTAGGGAATTAGACGACTTCTTTGCACACAACTTTTCATCATAAATACGTTGTGTATTTTTGTCAGCGCTAGATGAAAACCCTGGACCCGCCCTTGAACTTGGCCCCCCGAGATTGTCAATCCTGGCTCCGTCACTAGCTGGGTGCCCTTCATCTCCAAGTGAGACTTGGATTTGAGTCTTGCCAGGGGCAAGGCGGTGTCAGGTAGGGCTATTCAAAAAGCCGGTGAACTGTGAATTCAGTCCAGACCGAACCGATCCGCACGTTTTGGATTTTAATCATGGATTAATAGTCCAGACATAGATTAAAAAAAATAAAAAAACCATGGCTCGTAGTCCGGACACGGATTTTGATTTTGAGACCGTGGATTAACCGATCCGGAAAGTGAGATTTTTATTATATATAATTTTAAAAAATATATATATATATATGTATAGATGAATAATTTTACCACTTTCATAGCCTACTTTGTTTGGAATTCCAAAATGATATCCAGGTTTTATGCTTGTGGCTGTCTATTTAGAGGTGTTTGTTGGCATGTTAAACAAGTTTGATGTTTACATTTTACAATGCTCAAGCTCAGATTTATAGTCTCCTGTGTTTAGATTCCAAAATGAATTTTGGGTTATGTCTTTTGGCGATCTATTTTGATTCCACAACGTTCAAGTTTAGATTTGTTCAATTAATTTGTTGGAATGTTCAATAAGCTTTCATTATTTTTTTCCGATGACTGTTCTTTCTTTGTTTTTCTTGATGCTTTATATTCTCATCTACTAGCTATACTATTGAAGTATTTGTTTCAATGTTGAGTTTGGGTTTTTGAATGAGTTGATGATTTTTTTGTAGAATAAGTTGAAAATTCGTGGACAAATTCGGAACTGATCCCTGAATCGCGGATCAGATTGGAAACGAACCGTGAGACTTTTGGATCGAACACGAATTTTATTTTCAAAATACCGTGACTCGCGGATTAGGATTGGATTCATGCCAATCCAGAACAATCCGGACTGTGAGCACCCCTAGTGTCAGGGCAAACACTTATGCCTAGATGGTGGTGTGGTGATGGCTTGTCCTCACGAACAGAAGTTATGGCTCGAACCGGATATTCCATTGGCGGGTCAGGAGCCCCTATGGTCACGACCAAAATGGGTTTGTTACGCTGGTCGTCCCCTCTCCCCCTTTTGCAGTTAAAAAAAACAAAGTATGTATTCAAGGTGGGGCGGATCTATATTTTGCAGTTCAAAAAAAACAAAACAAAGTATGAATTTCCTATTTTGAGTATATTTTTTTTTTATAGATATTCTTAGAAAAATGATAAAATTTAAAAAATAATTTAAAAAGTAAGAGCAATTTTCATTTCGAAAACTCTAAATTACAGTGAATGATACCGTGTAATAATCGATACTGCGTTCGTCGAGTGATATGATAACAACAGTACTCGAGATTAATTTTTTAATTTTATCAAAACCATCACATTGAAACCTGAAATACTTTGCAAAAAAATTATTGGCCAAGATTTCTTTCATAATTCAGTCTCCTCCTAATTTGATTCCTGGCTCCGCTAGTGTATGTATTGCCATTGTTCCAAGGACAAATTGGTGTTGGATTTTTTTGTAAAGAAGTTGGGCTGGCCAATCATAAAAGAGAACATTCTTTACACCGGCGGAGTAAACTAAACTTTTCTCAAAATCTATTACATTGCACCATGTGTCCAAACAGTAGTTCCAAAAGGTAGAACATGGACACATAGCGTAATGCAATCTATTTGGATGAAACTTCTATAACCTAAACTGAACAATAAAAAGGCCACAGAGCAATGAATAACCATATGCTAAAATGGGCCATGACATGACCACATTTGGTCAAGCCAGCAATCAACCGTGATGGGCCTGATGGCCTTGTCAATGGTAGCTTGGGTGTCCCTATAGGAAGTTTAATGGCTTGTATTTTACTTTTCCGTAGCCAGAAGCATCACCATATCAGGTAGTGATGGGCGTGAAGGTGGATTGGGGCCGGATAATACTATCTTCGTTTTTAATCCCAACAGAGCTTTGTTTTCATCCTCCATCCCTGCTCCAGATGGGAAACGGGGACCCCCGTGAGGATTTAGGTATCTAAAACATTTACTTTAAAAACAAAAAATAGATGTTACAGCAATCACAAATATCTGAAAGTAAGTAATGTAGCATAAACATCAATGTACCAATGTTAAGCATGAACTAACACTTACACAAGGCAGATAATGATGAAAACACTAGCATAATTCTAGAACAAACAATGTTTTGAGAATCCTTCATACCAAAAGGCCACCAAATATCCTTCAACAGTAACACATTTCAAGATAAGCTATGCAACTCTATACCTAGTTACATAGATCAAAATAATACACATCACAACATAATTCTATAGTTTGAGAGATAATTTCATAGTTCGGTAGTTCCAATTAATAAAGATTACAACATTAGGCACCAAACATGAATAGACCCCTAAGTATCGGGGATTTGAGGATGTGGGGGGGGGGGGGGGGGGGGCGGGATGGATCAGAGAATAGATTTGGAGAGGGAACCTGCCTCCTACCAACCCCCAAAAATTTTCAAAAAAAAAAATCTCCATATCCTATCCATTCCCCAAACAGATCTCCAAATTGCCGATTTGTTCGGGGCGGGAATTGAATTAGATACGGACGGGTCGGACGAAATGGTCATCCCTAATATCAGGTGATTGTGTGGTACGTTGCTTCGGAATTTTATTTAGTAATTTGTTTTTTGTTATACTGCAGATTGGGACAGGGAACCAGAAATAGAAATATGGAATCAGAAATTAAAAAAAAATGTTACACAACCTGATAAACGCATGATGTAAAGTGCCTGGCGTGGGAATTGATCTTGCTTCAAACAAAACCTTTGCAACATGAAGCGACCAACGAACCAAGTCCTTTGCAAAATTCTGTGTTGGAAACTTTTTAGTACTCCTACTGTAGTATTTATAGACACCTAACATTAACAAGGGACCTCAATTTGGGGTCCGAAACGCTTGTATTCTAGGCTTCCCTTATGAGACGGCCATACTGAATTCTAAAGTACTCAACCGAGAACTACTGAACGAGGTGTTCTACTAACTTTGGTTTTTTAGATCTTTAGTTTTGGGGAAAAAATAACTTGGTCCACCAACTTTAGTTTTAGGAAAAAACTGCTGATGATACCAGCTGTTTTTTTTTTTTTTAAAGTTAGTGGAATTGGTTGGTTTTTTTGTTAGCGGAATGGAGCAGTTTTTGTGTTAAAACTGAATTTTTCTTAGTGGAACACCCCCTTACTTACTATAATGAGACCTAGTACAATACATGAAAAGAAAACATGAAAAAATGACCATGAAAAGGTATTCAACGGATGAAATTCGCCCGGTACACTATTCAAACAGTGTACCGGACGAATCTCATTCGTCGGATGCCTTTTCATGTTCATTTTCATTAGAGGTGGCAGATGGGCGGGCTGGGTTGGATTTGAGCGGGTTAAATATGGATTGGGTTAGATATGGGTCAATAGTTTGCGGGTTGAATATGGGTTGGGTTGAATATGGGTAAGTCAAATCCAACCCAACCCAACCCATTTTTTGAATAATCTCACTTTTCTCTTCCCGTTCAGTACTGGGTGGATGAATCTGAGTCCCAATTCCAAGCCTATAATATCAGGATTCTCCCTCCAATTCTCTCTCTCTCTCTCACTCATGGACATACGGATCGACTTAGACAAGGCACTGCTAATTCAACCATATCAGAACTTGTTTGGTAGAATGAAATTAACAAAATAACCGACCAATGTGTTACATACAACTATCACACTACTCATCTACTCTGTTCCTGTGTTATATATACTCGATCAATGCAATTTTTTTATCTTAATTGGCAGGCACTGCTAATAGTTCAAATCAAGTTTCAAACATTTTCCTTTTCATGAAATGCACAGGAGCAACAAACTGGAAAAAAAAAAACATGAATCAAATCGACAAAATTCTGTTCAAATAAAAATCGAAATACGGGGAGGGTACCTTCCTGTACATCATAGTTATTCAAAAGTGTGTTGGAAGACTCATATTAAACAAAAATGATTGTGACACAAACTTTGTGCCACAACCCCACTCACATGGGATGTGGGTCCCACATGGCCCCCACACCCCATGTGAGTGGGGTTGTGACACAAAGTTTGTGTATGTATCATTATTCTTAGATATTAAAACACCTTCTCTCATCTCATCCGCCCATTCTCTCTCCTCTTTCCCCTCTCCAAATCTGGACCTTCCAAAACCGGAATGGATTGGGCCGAGGGGACACCACGTGGTACCCACTCGGTACCAAAAATTTTCTCTACAAAATTACAAGATATCTCTATTGATGTAAGCCGCCATTAAAGTTAACAACAAAATTACAAATTAAATCCTACCACTTCACTTGTGGAATTTCTTCTCCATGCTGTTGGTCGTGGGAGAAATTGCTTTCCCATTTAAACCTATGTTTGATTATCTAGAAGATCGAGGTTGTGTTTTAGTATTTCTTATTCCAATCCATTTTCAACCCAACTCAACTCATGTAAACATGGGTTATATGGGTTCAACCCATATTGAGCATCTCCAACACACTAGGCAAATGGGCTCTCTTAGCTACAGTAGCTAGCCTAATCAGTTTTTCAATGCTCCAACAGGCTTTCTATTAGGCTCAACTATTTGCCTTGGTCCATTTCCCATCTCTACTAGTAACTAGTCTATTTCCCCTCTCTTCTCCAAAAAAGGCACCACAAGTGGTGGGAAATAGGAGTTTTTTTTTTGTTTTCAATTTCAGCCCTTCATTTTATTGGTTGGAGAGCAAAATAGAGAGTGTTGTTGGAATACATAGATGAAAAGTGAATAGGCAAAATAGAGATTGTACTTCTTTTTTTTTTTTATCCTTTTGGCTAGACAAAGTGAAGAGGAGTGTTGGAGATGCTCTTAAATGGGCAGGTTGGGTTGGGTTTTAAGTGAGCGGATATGAACGAGTTCATGGATTGGGTTGAGAATTGCCACCTCTAATTTTCATGTTTCATACACTTTCTCTACTGTAATTGTTTCTTTTAGTATCTGGTTCTACCCACGAATTCTGTGACTTCCTCCAGTTAGATAGATCCTGTTCCCACATGAATGAATAAAGATATGAAAGAGCTCGAGTTGGTCATACAATAGTAAAGTAATTCAATATGAAAAAAATGAATTTTCTTTTACTTAACCTAGTGGCTAGTGAACAAATACGTACTACTATATACAGTATGTGAGTAGCTACTGATGAACCATGTTCTGCATTCTCATTTAACAATAATTTCCCAAAATAATTCACTTCTCTTTTTGAGTTTTATCTTTATTCAAAAAAAAAAAAATTCGAGTTTGTTAGTTTTGCGTTAGTCTTTTTGGATTTGTATTTATTCAAATATTTTTCGCGTTTGTTTGTTTGGCGTCAATTTTTTGTGGATTATCGGTTCTTCTCGACGAGACGAATTGAAAAAAGCAAAAACGATGATGTAATTACCCGGTATTTTTTTCTGGAAATATTCCAACTTTTAGCACGTTTAGCAGGATATTTTCAAACAATATACGGGTTTCAGTCATAATTTTTTACGCCTACTTTTCCGATTCCTCTCGTCGAGAATAACCAATAATCCAAAAAATGTGACGCAAAACTAACAAACACGAAACAAATTTAAATAGGGGCAAATTCCAAAAAGTACTTTTAGTCTACCAGTAAATGTGCTTTTCAACTCAATCAGACTCGCCACACAATTTAAAGACTGATTTATCAAGTGCTTTCCACGAACCTTTATGCAACTTTAATCCTTACACACAAATTCAATTTTAAATAAAAAGGATTTTGGAATCTAAAACTTTATACGACCAATTAGAACCAGTCTTCCACGTGGCGATACAAAGGAATATATGATCAGGAGGAAATCAATTCTTGGTTTTGTATTGCATGGGAAGTGATTTGACAAGATTCTGATTTCCTTCATAGTTAAGACAAGAGGAGTGGAGGACTCTTAAAAAATGGCCCCCAGACTTTAGAGTTTTGTTTAATATCCCCACAAAAGCAAAATAAGTTACAGTAAAAGTGTCAGGCGCTCTTTAGCTGAATCTTTTTCCCTAAAAAAGTGGTAGGAAAAGGCGAACCAAAACATGGGCAGCTCATTGGTTAACTCAACTATGACATGGGGGGAGTTGTTGGAGTTGTTTGCACATGAAAAAACAGTAAATTGAATGCTAAAGTAAGCTTGGAGAAAAGCCAACAGGGGTGGTTTGGCTAAAAAGTGGTTTTTGGTTTTTTCGTTTCGTCTTTATTCAAATTTTTTTTGTATTTGTTAGTTTCACGTCAAGATTTTGTGGTTTTTGGATTCCTCTCTGCGAGACGAATCTAACAAGTATAGATTTATGGTCAAACCAAATATTTTTTTGAATAAAGCCGAAATACTTGGATTATTCGCCAATAATCCAAGTATTTTGGCTTTATTAAAAAAAATTTGATTTTTGACCATAATTTTATACTTGTTAGATTCGTCTCGCCGAGAAGAATCCATAAACCACAAAATCTTGACACGAAACTAAGAAATGCTAAATTTTTTTGAATAAAGACGAAACGAAAAAACCAAAAACCATTTTGAATAAAAGGATCTTCGATTAAACACCCTTTTGAGGGAGTGAAATATATAATATAGTACGAAATCCTTCGTATTATATTATATATTTCACCCTTCGTGTGAATAATATGTATCTGATGCAGGTTTAATTCAAATTGTAAGAATTTAAATTAAATATCAAAGATGTAATGTTCTTAATTGTAGTGTCTAATCATGCTCATATACATTCAAACAAACATACCCTTGATCATGAACGCATAAAATAGTTACTTTATCTCACATAAAGTCTCCACCTTCTATCTTTTAAGTATAAAGTGACAACACACAATCTTATGAAGTATCTCTAGCACCACTCATAAACTTTATATGGCCTTGCTTGGGGGCCGGTTTAGAGAGTGAGTTCAGACTTCTAAAGGACGTGGGCTCCTACATAGTCGTTTGATTGCACTTTTTGAGGGCCAGAGGGTGTTCCACTAACTTGTTTTTTGGTTTTTTAGGCTTTTTAGTTGTAGATTAAATATACAGCTTGTTCCACTAAGGTGTTTTTTGGTTTTTTAGTTGTAGTTTATTGTAAAGGGTAGTTGGTTTTTTGGGGGAGTTTTTTGTTAGTGGAATAGAGTAGTTTTTGAGTTAAAATAAAACTACTTTTTTTGGGGAGTTTTTTGTTAGTGGAATAGAATAGTTTTTGAGTTAAAACAAATCTAATTTTTTGTTAGTGGAACATGGCCCTAGTCTAGGCGGATTTCTCAGAATGGGGGAATGACTTAACTTCTCGTACTCCTCGATCAAAATAATCATTATTATGACAAACTTTCAATTAAACTACCAACTTCACAACTAATCCCTCGTCACTGTGAATTCCAAACAATGCATATTGCATGCCTACATAAGAGTTATAGCCTTTTTTTCAAAGCATATGATAAAAGGATAATTTCACTTAACTCACTCAACTAAACAAGCTAACCACTAAGCTTTTTTTAACACACACCCGAAACTTTTTAACGTGGAAAGCCGGCCCAGGACGTTGGACATGACATGGGAGCTTGATATGACTCTGAGCTACCCCACGCAAAAACTTCTCCATGATGAATGGCCCCCAGTGATACTCTGTTGTGGGCCACCATTGAGAATCGAGTCCGAGGAATACGTAAAGTAGAGGCTTTATAGGCTGGCTGCCTCCACATTCTCTGCAATTTCAAAACCAATCCCCTTGAGAGAATGAGAGGTCTTTTCCAGGGATGGAGTCAGGGAGAACGGTAACCCCGCAAAGAAAAGAAAAACTTCTAGTTTTATATACTCCTACAAAAACTTAAATTTTCATATGAATTATTTAGGCTCGCCCCTATAAAGTATCTTGAAAAAAAAACTCGCGTCTGCGTCGTGAAATTTTTGGCTCCGTCCCTGCTTTTCCTCATGGAATTTTGTTTTTGACTTCAGAAAACAAATTCAAAAAAGCACTTCCAGTGCCACCAGGTGGCATGGTTCCAGTGGGCACAAAAGGGCAACCATGCCACCGATCGAATTGTTCTCCACTCAGCTGCATATAAAAAAATTACTGAATTTATTTGTTTAAAGGGTTTCCGGAATATATTTAAAATAGCTTATCAAATGATTGCTTTTTCTTTTACATATCCTCATTGGTGGAGAGCATATATCACTTTATTGTTCCGATGTTTCTCCGCTGCTTCGAAACTTCTGAAAAATTGCTACATGTTTGTTTTATCCTCCGACTAAAAATCATGCATCAATATTGATCATCAGATCCCTCTAAAGTAACTATTTGAAAAGTCTGGGGGATAGTGGAGTATTTGTTAACCAAAATGCTAAGCACGCATCCAAGTTTACGTTCATTTTTACATCATCTCTCATAAGGGATGATATGACCCACAACACTATTTAGAGGATCTTACCATCACTTGTGAGCAGAGCCGGCCCAGGGGTAAGCCCCGCGCAAGCCCACGGGCTTGGGCAACGCACCGGGCTAGGACAATCAAAAAAAAATTATATATAAATATAAAAAAAGTTTCCATCTATCACACAAGCCATCTGCTTGGTCTGTGGCATAAGCGTCATGTCAATCTCCCGGATGAGTGGCGTTCAATTCCCTTCGGCAACCTATCTTTGTACTTTATTCTTTTTATCAACAGGCCCTTCTTCCTTTTTTTTTTTTTTTTTTTGCAACAAGTCTAAAACCACACTCAAATAAAAAATACTCTCATAAATAGATGGGACCATAAATTCGCGGTGTTGTATGTGAGCCCACAGATTAATGTTTGTGTTGTATTAATGTATGCACATTTAAGTGTGGTTCTAGATTTTTTTGTTTTTTCCTTCCCAATCTACGATAATATGAAAATCATTTTACTCAATTATTTTGTTAAAATTTTGCATTTAACAAAAACAACAATAATGTATAAGTGACAAGTTCTTTTTACATTTGATTAAAAAAATTTATTCCAATGGTGGACAATTGAAAAGAAATCGAGTGAGCTAACACGTTTATTAATTTTCCACACAAATCATAGTTAAAATATGAGAATAATTTTGCATTTTCTTCAAAAATGAAAACCTTTATACTCTTTTTGTGTTTATTATTTATAGTAATTTGTATCCTCTTAGTTTGAATTTTGTAATTTTTAAAAAAGGACTCTTGAAGATGTGGAGAGCCTAATTATGATAGTTTGCTTCGGACCTCAAAAATAACTCTTGAATTTTTTTAATTGTATATCTTTTAATTTTTTATGACTTAATATTAAGAGGGCAACCAAGCAAGGAGTCCGGCTTGGGCAACCCAAATATCGGGACCAGCACTACTTGTGAGATGGATTTGATGTGTCATAGCATTGCTGATTTGTTAAAAATAAAAAGTAATCCTCACTTGTCCATGACCATCCAGTTTTCTAAATTGTAGGTCTTCTTCGGGTCATAAAACGAAATCGTTCATATTCTAGGTTTCGTTGAGAATTGAATGTTGAAACTTGGGCATTCGGTGTTGGAAATTTTCAAAATAATAAATGATTTTGGTTTGGGGATTTTATGAAAAGATGTTGAGAGAGGTTTATGTGAAAGGGTGCAATACCTTTTCACATAAGTTGTGACTTTATGGGATCCGGATCCTCTATGAGGATTTCTCTGTGAGCATCTTGTGAGAGTTTTGTTGTGGGCTTGACAACACACCAAAAAGTAAATCCAATGGCTCACAATCCCCTTCCTTGTTTTTAAATCAAAACGGCGTCGTTTCATTGGAAAAAAATCTGACCGAATAGTAAGCCACCACAAACGACGTTTTCTTCGACTTGTTCTTCCTTCGTTATTTTCTTCCTCAAACTGTTCTTCTTCATTTCATCATAGCAAAGAAAGAAACCCATTGGTTGTCATTTTTTCCTTATTTTTTCTTTTCAAATTTGTTCAAACACTAAGAATGCAGTCACATGAGATATGTAATCCAATCCCATTTCTTGTTTCAACTAGTGCTTTTGTTGTCGAAATTTGTAATCCAGTCACATGGGATAACTCTAATTTGTCAAAATTTCCTAAGTGGTATGGCTCATTCATGCTATGCACGAGTGTCATGCACATGCCTTTGAATGTGAATTGAGTTTTTGCCTTTTTTTTTTTGGACAAATAGTTTTTGCCTTTAGTTGGGTGTAAGCTCTAATGTCTCTGATTCAGATCACAGGAAGACTAAGTACATGATCGTTTAACTTTTTTTTTTTTTTCAAAATTCATTTAGTATTCAGGATCCTAAATTTTGAATGAAAAATTTGAAAATTTGATTGTTTACAATTATCTAATTCAAATGACTTTTGCTAAGACTAACCAAAAAATTGAGGTAAGAGATAATATAACAATTTTGGAAAAAATTGAATAAAGGAAAAAATTACGCCAATTGAAATTTGAGCTAACAAAGAAGAACAAATCTAGAAAAAAATAAATAAAGGAAAAAAGATTAAGCCACTTAAAATTTGAGTAACACTAATAGAGAAGAAGAAAAATTAACGGAAGAAGAAACTGCCGTTTGTGTGGCTTGCCATCCTGTCAAATTTTTTTCCATGAAACGGTGTCGTTTTGATTTAGAAACAAGGAAGGGGATTTTGAGCCATTGGATCTCCTTTTTGGTGTGTTGTCAAGCCCACAACAAAACCCTCACAAGATCCTCACAGAGAAATCCCCATAGAGGATCTGGATCTGTGAAACATGGGGTGCCTCCAAGAGGCATACCCTTCCTAATTATTGTCTACTAGAGACATGGCTATTCATGAAATGGTGCCTAGAAAGAGGCATGACTTTTCATAATTAATTGTCTTCAAAAGACATGTCTATTCCTAACGAGTGTCTACTAAAGACACAATCTTTCATGAAAGGGTGCCTATAAGTCTATAAATAGACCCTTTGTAAAGTCATTCAGGGGACCGAAAATTCCATAGCAAATTGCTCTCTCTCTCTCTCTCTCTCTCTCTCTCTCTCTCTCTCTCTCTCTCTCTCTCTCTCTCTCTCTCTCTCTATATATATATATATATATATATATATATATATATATATACAATCTATTCTTAGAATTTTAGGCATACTGATATTCAGTTATTCTCGAGAAATTGAACATCAGTTCTTGGTTCTCTTATTCTTCCATAGCGGATATTCTGTCTGTCTTCATTTGTGCAAACGCAGTCAGAAAGAACCTCGAGTTTGGTTTCGTTGTATGTTGAAGGCGGATTTGCTATTAACCTGGTGCACACCAAATTCACTCGAATTGGAGGGGGCAAATACTGTATTTAGGAAAGCGTTGTTACAACGTGCCTCGAATGTAATTTATTGTTTCAGATTTTTCTTTGGAGACAACGCCATCAACACTTTTGAAGACCGGATTTCCAACAATCTAAAGACAGTATTACCAATGGCGATGTCTTTAAAGAAAGTGATCATTTAAATTACGGGAATGAGTTTTTCAAAGTTTGCATGGGCAACAGTGGTTTACTGATGAAGTTCAGAGGAAGCAATATGAGGGATTGGCAACGGAGTGTGAAATGGATGAAGACAAATAGTCGCAATTGGGGATAGGCTATACATAATTATTGCGGTCATCTGATTATAGTAAGTTGCTGCTTTTTATATAAATCATTTTCGGTGAAATAAGGTACGCTCAGACACTATCTTTTGACATCCCCATGGTATTTAAGTTGTGAATTCAATTTTTATTGGGTGTGATCTTTGAGTTTTTATTGGGTGTGATCTTTGAGTACTTACCATTAATTTGCATATTATTTGAATATTACCATTTGAGTTTATTAATGTCCATTGATACGGATATGACACCGTTTGGAGTAAACGGTAGGATCTGTAACGCCCCAAAATTCGGACACGTTAATAAAATATTTTCCAAAATGATTCCATTAAATAAAAGCCAATTTCTTAAATAACAGCGGAAGCAAAGTTTGATTTCACCAACTTGACAAAATAGGTTTAATTACTAAGCAAGATTACAACTTGAAATATAATTTCGAAAAAGGAACAGGGCAATAACTAGTATGGAATCTAGGGCTTGACATCTTTTGTCCTCCAGTGGGATCTATCCTTATCTTTATCTTGTCTTTCAATTCCGTCTTCAATACCTGGCATGAAAAGCCAGGGTACACGAATACCATGAGCGAATGACGCTCAACAAATATACTCCTACCCGTTAACCCTTACATTACAAACAATACACAATTTGATATAAAGGCAGTACAACATTAAGGGTCAAATAAATTGATTCAATGAATAGCCTTCAACACAGTGAAAATTACTTCGAGCAATCATACTCTCAATTAATCCCAACACTCTACCCATCTCATTGTTCAACTTTCTTCTCAAATTATTGTCGTACTACGATCGATACATTTTCGTTTCCCTGATTATCACGGAGTTCCATTTTCGTTTCTCACAAGTTTCGAATTCTAACCATCTCATGGATCAATCTCCAAATCAACGCAGCATTCAGCTTTCCATCATTTCAAGATTCACTTCCCCCCCTTGAGAATGTACATACAGCGCATTCTTCAAGATGCACATACAGCGCATAAGGATGTACATTCAGCACAAATCCTTGAGTCGTGCATACAGCACGTGAGGTTGTACATACAACACATTGCCTCGGGGTGCACATACAACACATAGGTATATCCAATACCGCATAATTCCTCAATTCCATTATCTTTGGCTGACCGCCAATCATAAAATTGAGACTCTACGAGATGGCCTCCCCAGACCTCATCAATAACCATCCATTATCCTTATTTAGATTTCCATTAACTTAAACATCTAGGTGATCTATCCAAGTCCGCAACTAATTCAATGAACCTAACGTGCTTTCTACGTTCTTGGTAACATTACTGCTCAATCAACAAAGTCATAACTTGAAATGATAAATAACAATTCATAATATCACCACAGTTCAATCACAAATAAGAACAATGATTATCCGTTAACTCGTACGATAATTTTGAATTAATATACAAACATGAGTTTTAAGGCTTTGCTCCTTATTTACCGAAAAGTACATATTTTATTCACCTTAGTGCTTAGCCAAAATCATCTATCAATAAAAATTTGATTACTATGAAATTCTACAGGCAAGTTATTTGTCACGTCCCAAAATGGGAAATGACCGGCCGTGTGCCACGGGGCAAACCCATGGAACACGAAGCCTAAAAATAAAATAAACCATAAAAAGTAAATAACCATTCTTTATTGAATATCAAAATCAAAACCAAAACCAAATTTGTCTCAACATCAGCATGGGGAGCAACCGTCCCATGAACCCAACAATAAAATTTTCCACCAATGATAACAAAAAGCAATTTATCAAAAAGGTTTAACAAAGAGCAGAAGCGAATAAATAAAATACTAAAACAGACACAAAGAATTCCCCAAGATGCCGCCAGAGTCCTCACCTATTGACTCGATTTTCCTGAAAATGGTGTTGGAATAAATCCGTCAGCTGACAAGCTCAGTGAATGGCAAATCATGTATAATAAATAAAGTTCTCAAGAAGGGATAAAATATTTTACCATGTAAATATAATTTGGCATGCGAGTTGTATAGCAAAATAATAAATCCTTTTACCAATAATTAACAAGCCTCAATGGTGATCACAGTACGATATTCAACAACAATGGGGAACCACAACCAATACCAAATAGTACCAAGTGCAAGTGAACAAAAATCTCAGAAATTGGATCCAATATCGAAACTTAGAGTCACCATGAGTAGGCAGCCCGTGGAACTTTTCCTTAAGAACGATCCGGCGAAAGTCAGCCGTTGAGCATTAGGGTCACCGGCCAGAACACGGTCTCTTCCCTAATGGCCAGAGTCACCCACACACAGAGGATTAATTTCCCTGGACTTCCAATAATAAATGTTCCCCAATAATATCCACCAAGTTCTCACCAAAAAGAATATCTTTTTAACGCATGCCAATTTTAATGATGAAATATAAAACAATTCGCATTTTCAATAATCAAATGATAAATTTTTAAAAGAATAAATTATGAGACTCGGGGAGTTCGAAAATACATAACATGCTTAACCACTCACCTGGATCCGAAGGTAATGAAATCGGTCAACGAAAGACAAGCCTAACCTGAATGAAAAATAAATCCCAAGTGATTACTATACTGATATCAAGTATGACATTATCTACATTTAGATTAGGAATTAAATTGGACCTACCTTAGACCTAAATCACTAAAACCACCATCAACCACCAAAACCCACAATTCATGGCTCAATTCTCCATGTGCATGTCAACATGGCACTCTATGAAGTGCCTTAACCTCCTGTTCGAAATACCCAAAACATAAAAGCCTACATTTATCTAATATAAACTAGATTATGCTGTAAGAAAAATAAGCACCCACCATCACGACACCAAATCACCACTTGAATACACAGCACACATGCTCGCACGTACAACATGCCGATTCCCATTTTCATTCAGCGCAAATCCACCAATCAACCACCTCTCGGACAAAAATAAAATCAAGGATATGCCACCAAGACTTAATGCCTAACACATCGTCTCTACCCTTCTATCAAAAGAAATCGACAAGCAATTGAAGGATAAGAATGACTTACTGGATTGATGAGAAGATTAGGGAAAAGAGTCAAGAACTTGCCGCTTGAGGATGCACCGATTCCTATGCTACTGCCCTCTCTCTCTCTCTCTCTCTCTCAAATACGTTATCTCCACAACCAAAAACCCTATCTTATAATGCTATGAACGTGTAGAAAATAACTGCAACCCACGTTTTTAGCCAAGGGATAATTAAAGTAATTACCAAATAATTAAGAATGTAAAAAAAGCTAATTTACATGCTGGCCCGCACTAGTAATCTAATACTGTAAAATTACCAAAAATAAATCTGATACTTTTGAAAGTATAATAACACCAGTCCAGTAGAACCTACAATATGGGCAAAAATAAATAATGAGAATCTCAATCGAAAGAGCCAAATTTCTAAAAAGAAAAATTATAATATATTTATTTGAAAAAGAAAATTCAGGACGTAACATTATTTAGGGTGTAAGGAATATTTTTATTGAAGAACACATATCCAAAAATAGAAGTTACGCTAACCCAAAAGAGCTTTGAATAGAATCTGTCTAGTTTTGACACTATATGAGAAATAGATCGTTTAGGGTTTAAGGAGATGGATTGAAGAGCAATAAAAATTCATACGTGTTCAATACACCTTTTCTAACTTCTAGTAAAAACAGATTTGGAAAATAAAATGTTTAAGTCTTCCAATAAAATGTTAGAACTTCAATGTTTTACCCAAGTCTGACAGATTTTGTTATTAAGAAATGCATTTCGAAAGCATATCAAAACAACTCCTAAATTTATGATATTTAACAGGATAATATAATAGGATGTTATAAACATTTGTTATATAGAACATATTTCATAAAAATGAGTTTAAGATATACAAAAACGTCTTTGAATCTAGGCCGTCCAGATTTGCCATCATTTACTAAAATCAGTTTTTCTAGAGTTCTATAAGTCCGATTCAAGCGATTCCAGCGTCCATTTAAAGATAAGAAGTGTATCTACAATTTAACATAAGAATCAACCCCATAAGAGGTTGGTAGTATTTTATATAAGTTTCCGAAGTTGACTGATCTAACCGGTACCAAGACAGTTTCAACACTTAAGAAGTTATAAGCAAGTTCCAAGCATCAATCAAACACCAAACACATAAATCAAGTCTATGATACATGTAGTATACTTAGGAATTAAAAGGTCTAGAGTAATCTACCTTTGGTTCGGAAGAATAAGCTCGGTTTCGGAAAATTTTCTCGGAGAAAGTCTCAAATTCGCACTGAACTTCAGACAGCAATAGAGCAGTCAAACTTCAACCATTCTGGACGATTCTTGTGTCTAAAACTTAGCTCTCAAAGTGATCTAAAACTTTCATGAAGAAACCTAAGCCTAAAAACCACTCTAAGTTGGAGAAAAATGGAGTTTTATGAAGGGTACATGGGCTACCCGAAAATGAAATGGGGAATGGCTTCTCTCTCTGCTGAAAAATGGAAATGGGAATGCAATTTATTGGTTAGGCCAAAATCTAGTGGTTAATGGAGTGTGTGAGTATAGCTTATTATTCAAGGGTTAAGGGAAAGTAATTTGGGGGTGTGTAAAGATCTAATTGGCTAAGGAAAAGAAAGACCAAAAATGGTTAAACATTTGTGATGGTTTGAATGATGGGTTGATGGAATGATAGGAGGGTTTAGTTAGGGGAATTGGACTAGATTTAGTTAGGAGGGAAGGAGATGTATATGCTCATGTGTGTGAGTGTAATAATATAATTTCGGGAAAAACATGAGGATTTAAAACAATTAAGATATTAGTCTAATAATAATAAAATAAAATAAAGAAAAGCTTTAGTAGAATTTTAATAACATGATTTTATCAGAAAAAAAATATAGGCCGAAAATCCTGGTCGTTACAGGATCGGATTGTCGTCATTGTTAACTCTCAATGGATTGTAATGCCTTATTTCGACTTGATAATAGTTCCTTCTAATAGTTCTTTTGGAAATTGAACTTTGTGAGTCAGTTGCAATTTTTTCCTTATATAAAGCCTTCTTAATTCCGTTGTTTAGTAGATGCTGAACGACACCTATTGGAAAATTACTGTTCGGATGGTTTGAGTTTTTTCTGAGATATTTGAATTCTTTTTAACGAATACACCTATTGGGATTTGGGATGTGTTGGTTTGGGTCGGTGGCTCATGGGATGAGTTGGTTAACAAATTAGTACTTCATTTACAGTTGCATATGTTATCAAGGGTGGTCGTGGGATGCACCGTTTCAGTAAGAAAAGTTTTCGGTCGGTCTGTCAAGTGAATGGGCATTAATTGCCTTGGTATTTCTTGGTAAGAGGCATGACTTTTTGAAAGAGCCACCAAAATGCTCTAACTGCCATGGTAGCTTTTTGGAGAATTCTTGATGAGAAGGCACCAATTGCTTCTTAAGGGGTCTAATCCCATGGGTCCAGATACAAGGAGGAAAAAAAAACAGTTCATTGCTAACCTTTGTTTCTGTTTCATTCTGGGGCAGTATCAGTTTCAATACAAACGGTTCTTGGTTTGGTTAGATCGTACATTTGTGCACTTTATTAGCATTTTTATCAAATCAACTTGAGTGTTCCTTGTCCCGCTGTTCTTAAGAAGATAAATTTTTTAATAAAATAGAATGAGAATGTTGAACTATTCTTTGTGTTATTTGTCTTGTGTGTCCACATGGGAAATTATTTTATTTGCATCATATAATTTTGGATGTCTATGATGAGTACTCTTGTGCTTATTGAAAAGACTGTTAAGTTGATATGATATTCTAGGAATGACATTTTGTACATGTATGCGCTCTACATTACAATCTTTTATAATGCACTTTTCTTAAGTTTGTTGCCTTTTGAATATGAGTGAAGCTTTGGTATTGATGGCATATTATTTTATTGTTATTACTCATTAAGATGGAAGGTTTGACATTGTCTGATTTCCTACGCTATTGGCCAAATGTGAATAGTTAATGGAACGGGTGCCATGGAAATTTTTGTAAAGTCGATTTCGGGATTGTGCGATATTTGCCGGCACGTTGGTTGGCTTTTCCATGGGGCATGGAGTTTTGAAAAGGCAGTTTCCTCTCTTTTCAAACACAACACATACGTAGGTTTAGTAGATAATTTTTTGCTTTTGTGAACACCAAGTTATTCATATGGAGGTTACGGAATTAACCAATGGGTGTAAAGTAAAAAGTGTGACACTTGGATATAAACTAAATGGTGTAACCATTGGAGGCTAAACCGAGTAGAGTGGAGTTTGGAATAAAATGACAAGTCATAATAAATCCAAGAAGTGTGAAATAAATGAAATGTAATTTCATTGGAGGAAATGTTCATAGCTTAAACTGGTTTTGTATGAGTTCTCCAAGGCTTATTTGGAGAGTTTACAAATGAGTAGAATGGTAAGTTTCTACTTTTTTGAATACTTAGTTGTTTTAGACAACTACATCCCACAAGTTTAGTTCTAATTAATATTAGGGGAGTGATTTCCACACCCCCAAATTGTTATCAACACCCCCTTTTTTGTCTTCTAGTGAAATTTTCATGTGTAAAAATCTCACTAAAAGACAAAAAAAGGGGTGTAGATAACAATTTGGGGGGTGTGAATATCAATTACCTAATATTATTTAGAGGAATTGATTTATATGCTTGTAATGGGTCTCCCTTAGTTATGGGGTTTTTCTCTCTTGAATTAAAGTGATGATTTTTAAATGAGATGGGGTGACATGATATTTTATCACAGATATTTCTCAAGTAATTGCTTATAAGAGAGTGTTAGTAGTCATGATTGTGATGTTAGTCCGGACATAAAAGTCACATCATGAACTATGTTGATATATTGCAATGGAAAATATTAATTACTCAAGGAGTAATTGCTAGTAACTTCTTGCAAGGATATAATGTGGAAAACACAATATAATGTGGAAAACACATTGAATAGAGATGTGACTAAGCCCATTCTATTTTATCACTCCTGGTGGAAACTCGACTCAACCGGTTGATGCTCTCAATCTCTTGAGTTCAATGAGAAACTACACCATATGTCGTGATTGTAAGCACTTTAAATGTTATTTTATACATCCCGAGGTAAAGTGCTTGGTACCTGTAATGTAAAAACAAAGGTGAGCTACTTAACTCTTAATAGATTTTTGGTGCTTTCGTTACAGGGCACTGGTAAAAATCTACCCATGTGAGTGTGGAGGCATGGTGCCGCTTCATATAGGTCACAGGGGCTAGACCTTAGAGCGCTCATGAAATCAAGATACCGACCCACGGCCAGTGCACGGGTCACCCGATTGGAATATCTGTAATTATGAGGATTATGTGTGAAACGTGTTCAGTTAGTCATTATAGGACAGCCAGTTCAAAGATACGTCTACTATGTTGCCCTGACTAGCTTTGATGTTTTTCACTAAGTGAGTAGTTAAAGTCGTGAGACACTATTCATGTATGCATAAGCTTTGTTATAAGAGAATCAAGAATTCTTCTTCTATATTTTGAAAATGGTGGGGGATTGTTGGAAATTTTTACTCCCTCCGTCCGTCTTTGTTTGTCCATTTTCGGCATTCGTGTCATGTTTTAAATTGTCCATATCGTTCAATTTATAATGAGTTTCATGATTTTGAAAATTTCGTATAATAGAGCTAATTGACATCTATCAAACAAGATCCATATTGAATATTTTTAGAGATTCATATTAAAAACAATGTACGATTTTTTAAGAGGTGTGAAATAGTGAAAATGGACAAACATAGACGGACGGAGGGAGTAAAATAATAAATGATTTTGGATTGGGGATTTTATGAAAAGATGTTGAGAGAGGTTTATATGAAAGGGTGCAACACCTTTTCACATAAGTTGTGACTTTATGTGAATAGTTATAACACCCATTAAGTTGGGATGTGTTTATTTGGAATAGATGTGATTGTTAGGAGGGATGTGAAACATGGGGTGCCTCTAAGAGGCATACCCTTCCTAATTAATGTCTACTAGAGACATGGTTGTTCATGAAATGGTGCCTAGAAAGAGGCATGACATTTCATAATTAATTGTCTTCAAAAGACATGTCTATTCCTAATGAGTGTCTACTAAAGACACAATCTTTCATGAAAGGGTGCCTATAAGTCTATAAATAGACCCTTTGTAAAGTCATTCAGGGGACCGAAAATTCCATAGCAAATTGCTCTCTCTCTCTCTCTCTATATATATATATATATATATATATATATAGGCATACTGATATTCAGTTATTCTCGAAAAATTGAATATTAGTTCTTGGTTCTCTTATTCTTCCATAGCGGATATTATGTTTGTCTTATATATATATATATATATATATATATATATATATATATATAGTCCCGATCTAGTCCGGGATCCCTAAGTCCGGAACTCATAGTTCCGGATCAAATTTTCATGATCCGAACCGTCCAATGTGTTCAAAAGGTGTTTTCAAGGGTTCACGCTGGAAATCATAAAAGAAAAATATCGGGAAGGGCTTGATCCAAACAGTTTTTCGCAAAACTGTAAATATAAAATTTTTGCGAAAAACTGCTTGGATCAAGCCTTTACCGGTATTTTTTTTCGCAGATTTCCCGCTTGGACCTTGGAAAACACCTTTTGAACACATTGGACGGCTCGGATCATGCAAAAACATCTTTTAAAACGTTCAAAACACCCAAAAACCTTCAATCCGGGATCTTTGACTGGATCACCGATGTATATTCAGTTAGGCATACTGATATTCAGTTATTCTCGAGAAATTGAATATCAGTTCTTGGTTCTCTTATTCTTCCATAGCGGATATTCTGTCTGTCTTCGTTTGTGCAAACGCAGTCAGAAAGAACCTCGAGTTTGGTTTCGTTGTATCTTGAAGGCGGATTTGCTGTTAACCCAGTGCACACCAAATTCACTCGAATTGGTGGGGGCAAATACTGTCTTTAGGAAAGCGTTGTTACAACGTGCCTCGAATGTAATTTATTGTTTCAGATTTTTCTTTGGAGATGACGCCATCAACACTTTTGAAGACCGGATTTCCAACATTCAGAAGGTCTCCTGAGGCAACCGAATTATCCCCTCCTTTAATTATTCAAATTTGGATGATGCATTTACGTGTATAGCTGGTTATGACCCCCATGATGGTCATTCCATTCATTCATTCCAACAGTTTTCAAAATTGAATTCTTGTGGCGTAGGTCAGAGGTCTCATCTTGGTTACAAAAATTGGCATCCTATTATTGTGTTTTCACTAGATTATTGGTATCCAAGCAGTCACTTCTGAAAATCATTCATTGTGTGAGAGAGAGGCGGGCAAGGTTTGCTTTGCCACGGCAATTCGCAGTAGTGTTCCATGGGCTGTGGTTTTAGTCATTTTATCATGAGAAACAAATGTTAGTGCAACTAACAACACCCTCGATAGGCGGTGAATCTGTATTAAGGATATTGTGTCGAACACAAGACTTAGATGCTTTTAGATAAAACTAAAAACTGAAGCTGAAAAATCAAGTACTGAAAATTAAATTTTTTTAAGCTAAAAAGCTATTTGATAAAAATATCAAGAACTGAAATAAAATAACTGTTTTGATATAAAAACAAATGAATTTAACTTTACTTATTTCTGATTGTTAGCTTTTAGTTTTATTAACAGATCTCATGTGTTTGTAGCCATGATGGTGGAAAAGTGGTGGTGGAGATGGTCGTGGCCATGGAGGCAACCGGTATGTGGCAATGATGGTTCTAGCGAAGGTGGTATGGTGGTGGTCAAAACGAATGCAATGTGGCAAAAGAATGGAAAAGGTGATGCATGGCTGAGAGTAACGCAAGTGATGACAATAGCTCGCGGTGGTGTAGTCATGGCAATGGCGAAGAAGTGTGTGGTGAATGTACAATAGAACATGATAGAGAGACAAATGCCGTTAAAAAAAAAATAGAGAGACAGAGAGATAATGATGGTTGGAACGTTAGTGGCGGTGTTGGAGAGATAGCGATGGTGGTAGTAGTAGTGGTAGTGATAATGGTGGCGGCAGTTGTAGATGTGATGGTGTTGGAGTGGCGGCAATAATGGTAATAGTGATGGTGCTGGAGTGGTGGTAATGGTAATAACTGTAGCAATCGTGGAATGGTGATGGTAGTGATGGAGTGGGGGTGGTAGCCGGGGCAGCGGTGAAATGGTGATGGTGGCGACGATAATGTAGTGGTGGTGGTGGTATTGGTGACGGCAGTGGTAATGGTGGTGATGATAGTGGTGGTGCGGCAGTGAAGGTGGCAATAGTGGTGGTGGTGGTGGTGCGATGACATTGTGGCGCATTGGCGGCAATAGTGATAGTGGTGGACCGGTGGTAGTAGTGACAACGGTGGCATTGTGGTGGTGGTAGAATGGCGGTGGCAATTGAGAGTGGTGGTGGTGGTAAAAGAAGGGGTGATATATGAATGTTAGCAAGTTCAGCCAGAATTAAGTAGATGCCAGGCTACTTAATTTTGTACCTTTTTAAGCCTTTATACTAATAGGCACTTAAAATAGTGAGATGAAATATGATCATCAAACCAACTTAATTATTTATTATTTAATACATTCAATTTTAAGTGCTGAATTGCGTTATCAAACAACCCCTCAGTTTGTAATTTGTTGATTTATTTAAGTTGATGGTAACCTGTAATTCCAGTTGAGTAGTTACTATTGCATTTTTTTTTCTTTCTCTCTCTAAACCAAGAGCATCCACTCTAGGAAAGAAAACCCTCATTGCCGCCTTTCCTCTTCCCCTAGGGTTTCCTCACCCCGCGGCAATAGAAGGGGAAGAAGTGCCCCTTTCATGTTATTCTCTCTTCTCTTCTATCTCCCCTCCCGCCTCATTCACCTGTCGTTCATCGATTCAACTTCCCTGCATCTCCTTTGTTCAGCTGCATGAAGCCAAATCTAGGCTCCAGCAGATCTTCGACGTCAAAGCTCTCGGGTGTTCTCGGTGATGATGTCTTCAGGCGATGTGTGTTTGCTTCAGGGTATGTGGCAAGGATCCGGGTTGGCTTGGCTTCTGGAAGATTGCAAGTTGTGGTCTCCGGAGGTGGTTCGGTGCGTGATCGGTTCACCAGAGTTGTGACTTGCAAATATTTGCCTCTACCGCTACGTGCTTTCAGTTTGAGGTGCGACTGCATGATTTGTGGATTGTGCCTGTTGGTGGCCGAGCAGAAGGCAGGTGTCGTGCCGATGGGGAGTCTTTCCATTTTAGTTTTGATTAGTTTCTTAGTGTTGCTTTTGTTGGTTTTAGCTCTGTTTCGGAGTTTTTTCTGTCCTTGTTTGGATTTTCCCATACCCCTCGTGGGTATTGTTTGTCTGTACTAAGGCCCCGATTGGCTGGGGGTTAAGGAGGGGGTATAAGTTATACCCCCTATTTTTATCCCGGTCCCACGTCCTTAACTATGGTTTGGGAACCAAAAGAGAACCCGGATAAAATTATACCCCTACCCAAATAATACCCCTTCCCCTCACTAAATAATAACACCCCCCCCCCCCCCCAGTGATTAATTTATCCCCCCTTATACCCCTGCCAATTTACCAATATAACCCCGTTATACCCCTGCCTTACCCCTCCCTCCCTCTTGTTACTGTATGGCAAACCGAATTGCACCGTAAAATATTTTATGAACTCTTGTCATTTCCTTTGGATAAAAAAATGAAGTACTTTTGCGCATGATTTTTTCATTTTTTTTACACCACATTAAACTACAAATTGAGATCTTTAATTTGATACAAAAAAATTTAAATTTTTTTATCCTTGAGAATTTGACATTGTTGGCTTGCTTTGCAATATCCTTTGGATCAAAAAATAAAGTATTTTCACATTAAATTTTTAACTTTTTTTTTGCACCAAATTAAACTACAAATTGATATCTTTAATTTGATACAAAAAAAAATTAAAACTTTTTATACTTTAGAATTTGACATTGTTGGGGAATAGCATAAAAGTTACTAATTAGTTATTATTAAAAACGTATAATTAGAAAGGGAAAAAAAGCAAAAAATTAAACATTGAAATATTATTAAAATGAATAATAAAAAATAAAAACTAAATATTTTAATTTTAGATATAACTAATAAAATGAATTATTTATTGAAAAGTATAATTAATTTAATTAGTATTGTGTTTATGTATTTATTTTATCATAAAATCTAATATAACTGTACAAGGGCAAATAAGTCATTTATCAAGTTTTTACATCATCCACCCAACTTTATCCTCCTTTATCACAAATTCATCCAAACAATATACTATTTAATCCCCCTTCATAAATGTCACATCACTGTGGGCCCACCTTTACTAAATAATACCATTTACTATCTTATCCCCCTACTATTTAATCCCACCAAAACCTATCCTGCATCCAATCGAGGCCTAAGTGTATTCTCTCCCATCCCATATGGACACCCCAAAAGTGTGTATTTTACCCGACCTAGTACTCTGGATAGGGGCTACAATGTTTAGCCCTTTGGGCGATTTATATTGTGAATGGAAATTGTTTTACGGAAGTTCATCGCTTGTATTTTTCCCGACAACGATTACTTTGACAGTCTCTTTTCTAGATTGGAGAGGAGCAACTCCTACAATTTGATGGGTAAATAATTGTTAAAGTTTTTCTTGAAGTGTTCGCTGAATCTCTAGGATTAAGTATTCATGAAATGCTAATCCTGACTTGAAAAATTCTGAAGCCGTCACTTTTCAAGGTAGAGATAGAGATGGAACCACATATACATACATGGAGTACGTACATAAAGGAAAAGGAAAACGGCTTAAGTGATGTGTAAAGGGGTTTATATGCCAACACCCATCTATTTTTTTAAAGATAGGAGATCAATATATATTGGAGAAAGGGAACTACGCGGTACACGGGTTGACCTGGTGATCTTGGCCTAGGACTTTAGGTATTTGCTTCCTTCTAAGGTTTCATAATCGATTCTCCGTATCTGCAATTCTTGGAGCCACCACATCACGTGTAACCGGCCATGAAAAGGACCGTGGGAGGAGCTGTAGGAATTAGTTTGAGTTGCGCCTAAGTTGGCCCGAGATGCATTGCATTACTGGAAAAAATAAATAAGAGAGAGAGGAAAGGGAATCACAATGTGTATATAATGAGCAAAAGGCGTCCTACAAGAGAGTTGAGCTTTTAGGCATAACCAGAGAGGAGGTGCAGTGATTGCAAACAATCTCGAAGCTAGTTCAAACTAGTGGAGGTTGTCTGCAAAGAAGCCAACGGTAAATCAACCACAGAAAAGAAAGGAAGAAGAAGAAGAATTATCAGAAACAACTGATACAGTATCATGGCAAGAGGAAGAGTTCAGCTGAAGAGGATCGAGAACCCGGTTCACAGGCAGGTAACCTTTTGCAAGCGCCGAGCTGGGCTCCTTAAGAAGGCTAAGGAGCTTTCTGTGCTGTGCGATGCTGAAATTGGTGTACTCATTTTCTCCGCCCATGGAAAGCTCTATGAACTAGCTACCAAAGGGTAATCTCTATCCTCCTCCTCCTCCTCCTCCTCCTCTCTCTCTCTCTCTCTCTCTCTCTCTCTCTCAGATTTCTTCCTACTCGAAAGTAGGTGAACATTCAAGTAGCGTTCAAGGTTTCACTTACATCCAAAAAAGTTATTATCTCGGGTCCAAAAAAGTTTGTCCGGTCACAAAATCAGTTTAAAAATTCTTGTAAAGACCAAAATAGGCGGAGAAATAGTAAATATTCGCGCTCTTCGTTGTGTGTTTATTGACTTTGCCTTGCTTTTGGTCAATTTCTTGAAGCTTTTCTTAACATGTGACAAACGAAACCTAAGTCATATATGAATTGTATAACAAATGAAATATCCAACATTAGTAATGGACTTTCTGGATCATATTAGAAGTTGCTACGACGTCTGATGATGCATCGATAGGTTCCAACAATCGGAGTTAGAGGAAAGCTTTGTCCTTATTTTCGTCGCCAACTTTATCTGTTTGACGGTGTTTCGGTTTTCCTCTTTTTCCCATTGTGTATGCAAGAACTATGCAAGGCCTTGTCGAAAGGTACGTGAACTCCACTGATCAGGGGTCTCAGGCTGCTGACCATGTAGCCAAAGAAAAACAAGTTCTGGTACGTTATCCTTGCGATTTCAAGATCTTTTTAAATTGTCATGCTGGCCCGGACATCCGCCGGACATATGGTTACCAAAAAAAAAAAATCTTGCAAACTAGTGGTTAGGGCCAAACTAGTATCACTCTTTTTTAGGAGTATACTATTAATTTTATACTTTCTCAAACTGTTGCATCAGATGCTCAATTATATAACATGAAATATATTTATGTATGTTTGTGTGCAGAATAACTTTAATGTTTGTCTACCCGGAAAATGGTAAAGGCTGTTGTTATCCTTACTTTTTTTGGAGACCAAACTGCACGCTCAGCATTGTGGTTGGCTATTCTTTTAGTAACTCGGATCGACAACAATAAACTCCCTATTTTTCGTATAATACATTTTCTATTGTGAGGCTTTTTCCTGTAAAGTATGCACCTTATACAACCTTTTTTTGTCAGGGAGAAAAACATATATACTTCTTTTTGCTAACATATATATTGTTACGTGTCAAACCACCATGCGTGAAATCCGACCAATCTCAGGATCCTAACAACCATATAAATATCCAGCTGCTCCAATAATCCTTTATTGACCATTAGAGTCGAACCTGCGAATTTGAGATAAGTTCCATACCTGTGGGAACACATCTGAGAGAACACATACTTCGAAATTTGTCTCAAAGTTTTTTTTTTGGTAAGTAAATTTGTCTCAAAGTTACTATACTAGCTACTAATGATCTACATAAATTTGAGAGAAAGGAGGCCATGTTTAGAAAAGAATATAAATTCCATGTTCAAAAAAGATGCAATGAGCTTGAGTGTGTGTAGGTTCTCAATTTCGTACCGACCACACAATATTGGATATAAGGTTTCTGATAGCACTTGTAATGCCCCATGAACGTAAATCACTGGCCTTATAATTTGTTAGAGTCTAAAAACATGACCCAAAATACTAAAGCCAAGTAGTAGGTTGGTTGCATGGTTTTCTCACCCATGTAGACTTTGTGGGAAAGGGTATTATCCCCACCTATAAGGGTTCTGAGTACTTGCACCATGATATTTCATGAGTCTTTTTTCTAGTGACCACTGCCATGAGCCCATATTAACCACGGTATCTCACAAGTCTTTTAATTTTCCTGGCCCGAACCCACGCATAACTCTAATACCATCTATATGTAAGACTGTAACGCCTCATGTAAATCATTGATCAAATCACTTGTTGGAGCCTAACAACATGGCCAGTCCAAAAAATTGACGTGACGTACAGGGGGCACAATTGTCAATCATTATCTTGAAAAAAAATTCATTATATTCTTTCGAATTTTTGTGTGAAAACAGTACCTTTGTGTCTCATTTTTTTTCTTCTAGGAATCAAAAGAGGAGGTCAACATTTTGAAGCATGAAGTTGAATTTCTCCAGAAGGGTCTCAGGTAAAAGAATGATTTTTCTTGAAATTTATGCGTTTCCGTGAATGGACTTTCTTACTTCAATTTTATCATACAACACTACAAGAAAAGGCAGATTTGGTGACACGCAAAAAGGTCGCCAAAAGCAATGAAATTGTCGCGTATGGGTTTTGGTGACATCTCAGCCCAATGTCACTATGTACATTTTTTGGAGGTAATCCTTACAATAGGAAAGGGGGGAAAAAAAAGGAGTTGCGGATCAATTAGTAATGGCATAAATTTGCCATATTAGGAATGAAAAATGTTCAAGTTATGTTAATATTTGATATATAAATGAAAATTTTGCCCAAAATCACGAAAGACTTTTGGATACGATTGTGCTACATTGAGGATTGGTACATAGCGCGAACAAACCAAGAGATTTTGAGCACTAAGGACAAGTTCATCATTAAACATTGGCTATGGAAATGAAGCACAAAAATCTAGAATACCGGATTATTGACTGCTTAGCTTGCGATGACTTCAAGTTTATATAAACTATATATATACAATTTTTTTCAGGTATATGTATGGAGGGGGAATTGGAGCAATGTCACTAGATGATTTGCACATGCTTGAGAAGCTTCTAGAGATTTGGATTTATCATATCCGCTCAACAAAGGTAAAAAAAAGTTTTGAATTATTATTCCAATTGCAAGTTTTTTGCAGCACTTGTTGACTAAAAAACCAAATTAATTTCTTGCTAATTTTTTTTTCACTTGCAGATGGATATCATGTATCAAGAGATCCAATTGTTGAAGAATAAGGTCAGCCTCTATCTGTTAAACATGTTATCATTTGATAAACGTACATTTAGGCCGTAAAATTTAATAGGAAAAAAAATATAAATGAAAGTTCTTGTATAGGTGTGAAAAAATTTCCTAACATTTCAAGTTATCAACCATTTTTTTGTCATGGGTATGAAATTAAATGACGGGTAGGTATATACACACAATCTCGTCTCCTTCTCAGAACTTGCAAGTAGCAATATATATTATGGACTACATTTTTTGTTACAAATGTAGATACACATGTAGTTCAGGACCCGCCGAGTACAAATTCTTGTCCGCTACTGATTGTCAAACGCCGAATAGCTAGATACACTTGTTTGTGTTTTGTGTTTTGGACTTTTTTCTTCCTTTTACGAAGCAATAATATAGATTTTGTTGCTTTGCTTCGGTATAGTTTGGTTTTCTCTGTAGTAGTAGGCATTTTTTTGGTTGGCAGTCATGAGTTTTGGAGGTGTTTGGGTGGACAGATTTTCCTTTGGTCCTTGTTTTGGTTGATGTCTTGGTTTTTTTGGTTTTTGGTGGCGCTTCCTGTAGTGCTCTTGATAATTTAATCCTTCTACATCTTTTCAAAAATTAGTATTAAATTTCTTTTGCGGAGCAAAAAATACGATGAATTCTACGTGCATTAAGCATTTGAGCCTACAAATCTATGCACTTTCATGTGACCCATTCCTTCACTACTTCTGTTTTAATATAGCGTCATTTGGGCTAATTAGCTTGATCACATTTCATTTTCTAACTTAAGTTTTTCTTCTAATTATTGCGTTTACTATTTAAGGAGGGGATACTGAAAGCAGCCAACAACTATCTTCAAGAAAAGGTAACATTAACAACTGAATTTTTTCCTCATTTTAATTTGCTTTTACAAGTCGAGAGATCTCTACTAACCAAGAAAATTCTGGGTGCAAATAAGGTACTGTTGACGTGGTGCCCGAGCACGCATATCAGCCGTCCAAAAGTGTTTTGAACGGCCCAAATTTTTTTTTTTCTCTCTCTCTCTCTCAAATCCGAACTATCCAAAATACTTTTGGACGGCCGAGATGTGCACTGAGTGTCACTACGGAGTACCCAGCCGGCACGTACTCAAGTTTTTCTCCTATTAACCAATACAAACTACTTTTTTTTTTTGGTGTGTGTGCAGATAGAAGAGCACTACGGGACAACTAACTTTGATCCAGTGATCACTATTCCACAGCCACTAACAATCTATGATGAGATATATCAGTTTTAGATATATTGACTTTACATATTTATATATTATAGATTATGCATTTAGGAGTTTGTAAAAGTGCATAATCAGTTAATATGCATGTTTGTGGAGAGTAACCTTGTGAAATGCTTCCAATAAATTCTCAAGACATGACCAATTCTATGCTCTGTATAATTTGCTGAGATCATGTGGTACTACTTAATGTAGTATGTGCTTTTATATAGTTGAATGGTTTGTCTACAACTTCATATTTGCGATTCTCTCTCTCTCTCTCTCTCTCTCTCTCTCTCTCTCTCTCTCTCTATATATATATATATATATATATATATATGGGAATGGTTCTAATCCGGACCTTTTATTTCCGAACCTCATGATTCAAACATTTTTTTGACGATCCGATCCGTCCAATGTGTTCAGAAGGTGTTTTTGCGAAAACTGCTTGGATCAAGCCCTTCCCGGTATTTTTTTTTTGAAGATTTCCCGCGTGGACCCTTGAAAACACCTTTTGAACACATTGGACGGATCGGATTTTCCAAAAATAATTTGCAACCCAAAAAAAGTCATGTTTTTCTTATTTCCGGGAGGTGTGGACTTGAACCGTGGGCTATATATATCGATCTCTCTCTGTGTACAACAATTAATGAAGAACGAAATACCTTCATGAAACTATGTGGTAATCATCTCGTACGTAATACATGTGGATGAGTGCTTGTTCCAAGTGCACTTAGTCTAATTACGTTCAACTCGATCCCTTTGTCCCATTGTCTTAAATTAATTAGCTTGCACAATGTTCTTGCTTGTATATGGAAACATTAAAAAAAAAACAGTAGGTTAGTACACACGTAAATCTTTTTTTTTTTTTTTTGAATGGCAAAAAACACACGTAAATCTCTTTGTATGTCTTGGAATGGTTTAAAACAAGATGTGATTCTTAATGACATATTTCACCTGAAATAAGTTAGTACGCCCATACAAGATGTGATTCATGCATTTATGTACGTAGTAAAGAAGATTATGACTAATTTGGCATGGGGTGTTAAAGGGGTAAAAAATAATCCCGGACCCACTAATATGGAAGGGTTTGGGAAGGAAAAGTACAGAGGTGCTATTTATCATCTGGTCTAAATATTATTCTTTTATTTCTCACCATTAGGAAATCACACTCCTTTCTTTTCTTTTCTCACCCACTTAGCCAAGGAGACTTTACAGGCATGATGTCAGCATTTTCCTAGACCAAAATAATGAATAAAAAGAATAAAAATAAATAAAACCATGGCATTAGATTTTTAAGGAGTTGGAAGTATAAATAGACAGAGACCTGCGCCACTGTCATCTATGAATAGCTCAGGGGGTGTCCATATCTATTACCCCCTAATAGGCTGTTGGAACTTGTGGCTCATATGGAGAGGTACCAAGAAGTTCTAATGAAAGGCCAGATGTCGGAGCGGAACGAAACTGAGCGGAGTGAGGGGAGCGAAGCGCACCGAGCAGAGCAGAGTGGAGCGACGGCATCTGGCCTATCATGGGTCCAATTTTTGTCACTAGTGGCCCGTAGGGCCAAACAATTGGGGGGGCATAGCCCCCTGCGGTACGGTACGGAATTATTAGGGTTGAAATAGAGTAGGGCTATATAAACTCTCTATTGTAAAAACCCTAGCCGATTTTGATCATAATAATACAGACTCGCTCTCGCTACCGTGGAGGTACCCGATCTTGGGGAACCACGTAAATTCCTGTGTTGATTCTTTACTGTTTTCGTATTGATTATTGTGTGCGTGTGGTAATTATTCTAACAAGTGGTATCAGAGCGCGGGTTTATTCACGCGGATTGAATCACACGAAGAACAATGGTAGGGAATACATCTGTGTCGAAGTTCGATGTTGTAAAGTTCAACGGGATTGGTAATTTCGGACTGAGGCAACAGAGGGTAAAGGATCTGCTGGTGCAGCAGGGTTTGTTGAAGGCGTTGAGCGGGGCGTCCAAGAAACCAAAGCAGATGTCCAATGATGATTGGGAAGATCTGCAGGCAAAGGCCGTGAGTACGATTCGCCTGTGTCTTGCAGATGAAGTTATGTATCACGTGATCTGCGATGATTCGCTGGCTGGGGTTTGGGCGAAGCTGGAGAGCAGGTATGTGTCGAAGTCCTTGACTAATAAATTGTTTGTGAAGCAAAAATTATTCGGGTTGAAGATGGTCGAGGGTTCTGACCTAATTCAGCATATCAACACGTTCAATCAAATTATTAGTGATTTGTAGCGGATTGAAGTAGCATTCGAAGAGGAAGATCAGACTCTGATGTTGTTGTCCTCTCTACCAGGTTCTCTGGATAATCTCGTTACCACTCTACTCTGGGGGAAAGAAACCCTAGAACTGGAGGAAGTTACTGCAGCCCTTTTGGCCTATAATCAGCGCAGGTTACAGACTGAGTCGGTACAGGGTGAAGGACTGGTGGTTAAGGGGTACGAGGAACGTGGCAAAAGGTTGGAAAGGGGGAAATCTGTTGAGTGTGGGAGATCGAAATCGAAGGCAGGTTTTGAGTTGAAGTGTTACAGGTGTCATGAACCAGGTCACTTCCAGAAAAACTATCCGCAGAAGGGAAAATGAGGGAACTCGAAGAAGAAACAGGGAAAGACAGGGGATAGGAAAGATGGACCATCAAATTCTGCAAATGTGGAGGAGCAGGATGATTCTGAAGATGGTGATATGCTTTCAGCCCCTGCCAATCCGGATCACTTGGCAGACTCATGGATTCTGGATTCAACATGCTCTTATCACATGTCCCCTAACAGGGAGTGGTTTGACACCTACAAGTCAGTGGATTGTGGTAATGTTCTTATGGGTAATGATGCATCGTGTAAAGTCATAGGAATAGACACAATTAAAATCAGAATGTTTGATGGTGTTGTGAGAACCTTGGGTGATGTTAGACATGTTCCAAAGTTGAGGAAAAATTTAATTTCGTTGGGAACTTTAGACTCCAATGACTGTGGGTGTAAAACAGAAGGTGGAGTGATGAAGGTGACGAAGGGTGCCATGGTGATAATGAAGGGTTCCAAAGTTCTTGGTAATATTTACAAGCTGACAGGGAGTACAGTTGTAGGTGGAGCTGCTGCCACCACCACAACGGTTGATACTGATGATACCATTCTTTGGCATATGCGGTTGGGGCATATGGGGGAACGTGGGATGCTGAAGCTACATAAGAGGAATCTGCTAAAAGGGGTGAAATAGTGCGAAGTGGGGTTCGATAAATTCTGTGTTTTGGGAAAGCAGTGTAAGGTGTAGTTTAGGAATGCTACTCACAGAACAAAGGGCATTCTTGACTATATTCATTTTGATGTTTGGGGGCCAGTGAGGGTAGCCTCGAAAGGGGGATCTCTGTATTTCATGACCTTTATCGATGATTATTCAAGGAAAGTCTGGGTTTCATTCATGCGACACAAGTCTAAGGTTTATGCAACGTTCAAAGTGTGGAAAGCTGAGGTGGAAAATCAGACTAGGAAGCAGATTAAGTGCCTCCGGACAGATAATGGGACATAGTACAAGGATGGGGATTTTCTGAGGTTTTGTGAGGAGCATGGGATTCAGCGATACAGGACAGTTCGAAAGACATCGCAGCAGAATGGGGTGGCAGAAAAGATGAACAGAACCATAGCAGAAAGGGCACGGTGTACCAGACTTAATGCAGGGCTTCCAAAGATGTTCTAGGCAGAAGCAGTGAGCATGATGGTGTTTGTGATAAACAGGTCACCTAGTATTACTTTGAATGGAAAGGTAGTGGAAGAGGTGTGGACAGACAAGTAGGTTGACTACTCAGTTTTGAGGATCTTTGGGTGTCCAGCCTATGTTCATGTTCCCGGCAATGAGAGGTCAAAGCTAGATATGAAGTCCAAACAGTGTATCTTTATTGGGTATGAAAAATGGTTGAAAGGGTACAAGCTTTGGGATCTGGAAGCAAGGGAGGTGGTGATCAGTAGAGATGTGGTATTTGATGAGGATTCTATGGTCAAGGCACATCAAGAGGTGCAGAAATTCGAGTGAGGGGAAAGTAGCAAGCAGCGGGGTATACAGATTGAGCTGGGTGATTCTGACACAAGTGGTGACAGATATAGGTGGAGACACAGATGGTTCTCAGCCAAAGGAACATCTTGATCAACAATAGTAGGGGCAGCAGGAAAGCATAGCCATAGGGAGACCCAAACGTGTTATCAAGACACCGGTGAGGTATGAGTTTGAGGATATGATTCCTTATGCATTGTCCACTACCAGTGGGGATCCATCTACTTTTCAGGAGGCAATTACTACTTCTGAAAAGAACAGATGGATGGAAGCCATGGTGGAGGAGATGGAGTCGTTGCATAAGAACAAGACTTGGGAGTTGAAAAAACTGCCTCAAGGGAAGAAAACAGTGGGTTGCAAGTGGGTTTATAAGAAGAAGGAAGTTGCGTCTGAAAAGGAAAAGGAAAAGGAAAAGGAAAAGTTTAAAGCTCGATTGGTAGCAAAGGGGTACTCGCAGAGGAAGGGGATTGATTATGACGAGGCATTTTCTCCAGTAGTGAGGCATACTTCGATCAAGATTCTTTTGGCATTGGTGGCTAGCTATGCTATGGAGCTAGAGCAGCTGGATGTGAAAACGGCATTCCTCCATGGTGATTTGGAGGAGGTTATTTACATGGAGTAGCCTGAGGGATTCATGCAGCCAGGGACTGAGCACCTTGTTTGTAGGTTGAAGAAGTCACTTTATGGGCTGAAGCAGCCTCCAAGACAATGGTATAAGAGGTTTGACTCCTACATGATTCGGATTGGGTTCACACGCTGTGAGTATGATTGTTGTGTTTATGTTAAGAGTCTTGATGATGGTTCCTGTATTTTCCTACTACTTTATGTGGATGATATACTTAATGCTGCGACAAGTATGGTTGAGGTGAACAGTTTGAAATATTTGTTGGGCAATGAGTTTGACATGAAGGACTTGGGTGCTGCTAGGAAAATACTTGGGATGGAGATTCGCAGGGATAGGTCAGCGGGGAAGCTGTGGTTATGTCAAAGGGACTATGTGACGAAAGTGTTGGAGAGGTTCAACATGGATAATGCCAAGCCTGTTAGCACACCTTTGGTGAGTCATTTCAGGTTGTCTACAACACAGTGTCCGAAGTCTGATGAAGAGATTCAGGATATGTCAAAGGTGTCTTATGCCAGCGCAGTTGGTTGCTTGATGTATGCAATGGTGTGTACTAGACCCGATTTGGCACATGTGGTTAGCACAGTCAGCAAGTACATGACCAATCCAGGCAGAGAACATTGGAAGGCAGTCAAGTGGATGTTCAGATACTTGAGGGGTACTGTAGGCCGTGAGATTAGGTTCGCAAAGCAGGATCAGGTTTCAGTTGTAGGGTTTGTGGATGCGGATTATGCTGGGGGTATGGATGAGGAGGTCTACTACGGGTTATGTGTTTACACTTGCAGGTGAGCCTATTTGTTGGAGATCCATGGTACAACCTCTAGTTGCTCTATCTACTACTGAGTCTGAATACATGGCGGTGACTGAGGCAGCTAAGGAAACATTGTGGTTGAAGTGTTTAGTGAAAGAATTGGGCATAGATCAAGGTGGAGTGCAGTTGTACTGTGACAGTCAGAGTGCCATTTATTTGGCGAAGCACCAGGTGTATCGTGCGAGGACCAAGCATATTGACGTGAGATTTCACAAGTGAAAAATAGGTTGGGAGGAGCTTTTGACTTCTCATTTTTCACTTTTTTCATTTTGATTAACAAAAAGACTTACAGAATGTATTCTGTACATATCTCTCAAACACTACTCTTGTTCTAAAATGAGTTATACACAGTTCTCCCAAACACTCATACCAAATCCAGAATACATTCTGATCATAATCCAAAAAGCTAAAAAGCCAAAAAATTAAAAATGAAAAATTAAAAATAAGGCTCCCAAACACCCCCGAAGTAGCTATAAAATCCAGACTGGATCAAAGTTGCACAATTTAACAATAGATAGATGAATTTGTCAGGAAAGATAATTATAGGGACTATAAATGCAATAGCACGATGCCCCTAAAGTCTCGTTTGGTTCTTGAAATTCAGGATAAACCCTAGCGCTGTGACCTCTCTCTCTCTCTCTCTCTCTCTCTCTCTCTCTCTGTTCGGAAACATTATAGTACATACTGACGAGGATTTACCACCCCGAAGATTTCACACCGTCCGTAGAGTCAGCAACAGAGAACGATGTCTACGCTAGAAATCGAATCACGAGAGTAAGTTCCCTTTTCCATTGTTGTCGTCACTGTAATTGCTGCTTTTGTTGTTTCTGAAGAATCCTTGTTAGGTTTCTTTCTCATTGTTTTTCCAATTCGACAAACTTAATTCAACTCTGTAAGGTTGTTGAGAAAACTTTAGAGGGAGAAAGAAACAGAAGATAGAAAGGAACAAATTGAATAAATCTTTCCGGCTTACCTCGTGTTGGGTTCAATTGAACGGAGCTTCAGTTTATGAAGCTCAAAGTATTGTAAATTTGTTAAAGTTCACAGCTTTTGTGTTGTTCTATGTCCTCCATTATTATGTCAGCAACCAAACTGAGCTGAATTACTAGAATGCGCCGCCGCATGTGAAAACTTTATGTCCAGCCCGAAGCAATGTGGGACTATTCTCGAACACCCTTCCTCACGTGCAAGTGCAGCCACATTTAAGTCTGCATGTAGTCACTTTTTTGGGTCTATCTTGGTGCTGACTTTTTTGGGGTCCGTCATCATGGAGTGTGGAGTGCGGATTGCATGCATTTGTCATTCACTTTCCAAGGAATATTGTTTATGACTTTTGTTCTCGTAGCTTCTGTGAAATTGGTCATGAAGTTTCCAGGAAAGAATGGTAGGTTATTATTGTTTACACGTAGCTTGTTTCATTGTAGAGCGTTTCGAGGGGTAACTTGGGTCCTCCAAGTTGCGATGATTCAATGGAATCATGGTAGTTATATTTCACTTTGGGCTGTTTTTCTCAAGGAAAAGTAACCTGGCATCTGTCTCTTATGATGAATAGTACTTGTCTGCTGCACTGTCTCTATTGTGATAAGTTTTGTTGTTTATTACCTATTCAACAAAAATTGCTGCCATACTTAGCTGTGAAGGCGTAGAATATAAGCCTTTTTAAATTTTTTTTCTTTAAATAGATTTCAAAAAAGTCAGTTTTGAACTTTTTCTTGCTTTTATGTATTTTTGAACCTTCTATAGATGAACTTCAGTGTGGAAGCCAATGGCGAATGCGTCAAGGGAACAAGTTTTCCTCTGTCTCCTCGTCTCAACCTATATTTTGCTTTGAAACAATAAGCATTAGTAAAGAATGGGAAGAATTCCTTCTTTAAACCTTGCAGCATCAGCTTTTGCAATCTGTGGTCAACACTTAACATGTTTATGTCACTTGACGGTTAACGATGGAGAAAATTTTAACGAGAATTGTTGGTTTCTTCATAATATTTCTTGAGGCATAAACTATCGACAATCACATCTAGACTATGCATTCATCCAGTGTCTTATCCTCCAACTTATTCTTGGAATTATCGGTGAACTAAATGTACTTTAGTTTAACCCTAGTAATTCGATCTTTGGTGTGGAATGCGTCAAGGGAACAAGTTTTCCTCTGGCTCCTTTTGTCTCAACCTATATTTTGCTTTGAAATAATAAGCATAGGATAAAATGTGAGGCATTCCTTATTTAAACCTTGCAGCATCAGCTTTTGCAGTCTGTGGTTAACACTTAACATGTTTATGTCACTTGATGGTTAACGATGGAGAACATTTTAACGAGGCAAAATTGTTGGTTTCTTCATAATCTTCTTTGAGGCATGGAACTATTGACAATCACATCTAGACTATGCATTCATCTAGTGTCTTCTCCTCTAAGTTATTCTTGGAATTATCGGTGACCTAAATGTGCTTTAGTTTGACCCTCGTAATTCGATCTTTGGTGTGGAAATTTGCCTTTCGGAGTGGAAGTCTTTGAATGGCACTTGACTCATAAGAAACTTAGTAGTAAAAACATGGTCAATGAATGGAGAACCAACTCTTGTTCACATATCAGTAGAGTAAGCCTGTAGGAAGCCAAATTTACCTGTTTTTCTATGAATACCATAATAGAATCATCAAGAAAAGTGGTGGCACAAAGTTCTTTGGGGTCATTGACATGACATCTCATCTGTTGGTGTTCATATTTCATATCCCCAACACCCCAACAGTGGTATTACATATCCACATGCTGTATTATCGGGGCCAATTGCGAATTCTCAGGTACTATCATGTTATTTTGAGCCTCAAAATTCTAATCTGGTTTATATTTTCCATTGCAGTGTGATTAAGATAGTTCTTCAATTTTGCAAAGAAAATTCTTTGCATCAAACTTTCCAAACATTACAGAGTGAGTGCCAGGTTTCTCTCAACACGGTAGACAGCCTTGAAACATTTGTTGCTGATATTAACAGTGGAAGGTGGGATACAATATTACCTCAAGTGGCTCAACTTAAGCTTCCTAGGAAGAAACTAGAGGATCTGTATGAGCAGGTATGCATTATGTCTCTAGCTAAATAAGACCGTTCCTCTTATCTGCTTTTACTACATTTTTTTGTCTTGGGTTTTGAAACCCTGTGCCCTGTTTGTCTCTTGAACTTAATGTTTTCTTGTTTTGATGCTTGAAAGACTACCTGACTCCTATTTTATTTGTACACATTAATAGCAGACATTCTCCCTTTGTTATTTTGTTGGACTTCTATAAACATGCACTGTGTGTGGATTTAAGGATTGAGATGGTTTGGTGACCACAATGGATCATTTGTCTGAACAATCATCAATTTCGGCGAGACTGCTGTCTAAGAGTCTTCGAAAAGAGAAATATCGGAGAAAGTTCATTTGAATTTTGTTCTCTGATGTATGGCCTTGTATGGAGTTTGATGTCGGCAGGATATTTGAATGTTCTTTATATTTAAAGCTTAATAGCAGGATCCTTCTAAAATGGGTGTGCTCCTTAGACGGGAGCGCGAGCTCGAATCCGCGCTCCCGATGAGGGAGCTTGACAGGAGCTCGCTCGTATCCAGATGGGAACCTGCTTCTAAATAGGATGGGAGCTTACACACTAAAACTTAAGGACGAAATTCTCACTTCTCTTACCAAAAATATGCAAGGAAGAAGAAAAAGGAAAAAGAAGTAGAAACGATTTAGGACTCTCCTTCTACGTGTTTAATCCATATATTTGGTGAAAAATCTATTGGAATGTCATTTCTCACTCATGTTTACATATATATATATATATAGGTTCCACTTCCTATCCGGACTCCGGACTTCCGAACTTCCGGACCTCCGTGATCCGAGCATTTTTTTGACGATCCGAACCGTCCAATGTGTTCAGAAGGTGTTATTTACAGTTTTGCAAAAAACTGCTTGGATCAAGCCCTTCCCGGTATTTTTTTTTGAAGATTTCCTGCGTGGACCCTTGAAAACACCTTCTGAACACATTGGACGGTTTGGATTTCCCAAAAACAATTTTTAACGTGAAAAAATTACATTTTTTCTTATTTACGGGAGGTCCTTGCTAGAAAATTTGCCTATATATAAAATATTTATATATGCGCACTCCCTCTGCAACTATAAATCATAGGAGTATGTACAATACACACACATATAAGCTTATTCATATAGTATATATTTATTCATTAAATATTTCCTCGTCGCTCCCAACCTAGGAAGCTTCTACATACCCCGCTCCCGCCCCCGTCCCCGCTCCCGCTTCGTGCGACTAAGGCTTGAAGAATGGCAACCATGTGGTGCTTGATCTTGGCAGTGGTTAATCTAGGTTGCTGTGTTCTTTCCATTGCTGGGTTGATTATTTGACACTAGGGTTCAAGTATTTTTAAGTCCAAGCTCAAGTTTAGGCTTTCACGGGGTGTTTGGATTTTGGTCATTGCTATGTTAATCTAGACTCTCTAGTAAGGTCCATTTGGTCTTAGTTTTGTAGTTGTAATTATTTGAGGTGAATCATCAAGATATTTTCTGTTGTTGCATGTGCTCCGCTAGCATGTTCTTATGCACTTCCTTTTCCTCCTGAATTGCCAGATTGTTTTGGAAATGATCGAACTTCGGGAGTTGGATACTGCACGTGCCATATTAAGGCAAACCCAGGTAATGGGCGTCATGAAACAAGAGCAACCTGAAAGATATTTGCGACTTGAGCATCTCCTTGTTCGAACTTATTTCGATCCGCATGAGGTTAGATTGCTTTTCTGGTACAGACTTTTAAATCTCCATATTTTCTACTGAACGGTGTTAAATATGGGTGAGCACATTTTCTGCAGACTGATCCTTCTATGATGTTCTAGACATTAAGTTTTTTCTTACCTCATTAGGATGTGACTCTTATGATTATTTTCCCTGAGAGGTGTTATAAGTATTTTTATTATTGAACAGCAATAGGCGTTAATGCGTTTTAAGTAATGTAATAGTTATGTGCATGGTTATATGAGTATATGAATATGTATCTGATTTCTATGCATAGCTATTGGAGTATGCTGCTTGTATTGGTGATATTAGGCCGACCTTTTACTTCATTTTGATACTTCTCAGTAGACTAAACAGAAGCTAAATATACTGAATTACACACTCTTTCTATGGGTTGTACCGTGTCTTGGACATCTGAGCACTTCGGTGCAATCCTAGTTGTAGGGTACTTGTCAATTTCGTATTAGAAGAGATACCAGCATTGACTAGTTAATGTGTAGCAGGAAATAAGAGTGTTCTTTTATGATCTATTGTTTTGTTTGAACAGATGTCTTTTATGATCTGTCAATTTTCTTTTATTCAACTACTTCTGGGTTCTTACTAAAGAAGTTAGAAGTCGGTAGTTGACCCCATAGTGATACATGAATCTGTTAGTATTCTTTAAGATTCTTGTTGCTTTACTGTTTCATTTATATAGACATACGCTAGGGCGTGGGTGATAGTAGAGAGCTGAAGGCCATCTTAAAGTACTGCTGGAAAATGTGGTGGTTGAATGTGCAAGTTTTCCCTGGGTAATTAGAGAGGGTACTTTTGGGTCCTTGGTTTTCGTGTCTATTGCTGTAGTGGATTGTATTTGACAATACTAGTGAGTTTTTGTTGGTGATACTGTAGCAGTAAAATAGTTCGTTCTCATGTGTCTGGTTTCTTGGGTTGTCATTATCTGTCAAATATTGTAGAACCTGGCTTTTGTATTCAGCTGCTGAGTTTTATTTGTTAGCATTTTCGACAATGTGCAATTTATGGTTCCTTACAATTTGGGTTCTATTGGCTTCCATACTCTTTGTACTAGCAGAATTGGGTCCACAAGAAGAAACTTGGTATTTTATATTCGTCTTTTACTTCATATTATTAGTAACACTTCTAGTTTTTAATTTATTTGCAGGCTTATCAAGATTCAACAAAAGAGAAAAGACGGGCACAAATAGCTCAAGGTTTGAGCGTATTCTTCCTCTCTTTGGAGGGATGCATCTTAATGATGTGTAAACATATTGATTTTAGCTAATAAGGGCTTCAATAGTAACAGAAATTTAGCATCCCGTGAAAGATATATCCTTGCTTTCTTGTGATGCCAAATGCTCAAAGAAGGCATAAAGTTACAAAGAGGATCAAATTGGAAATAGGGAATTAATGAAGGACATGTTGAGCATCAACGCTACTTCACGATGGACAATAATTTTCCCATGAGCCAATTTCCATGCCCCAAAAGCAACGTTTGCCTTGAATCTCCTCGACCCCATACTCTTCCAATCCAAAGCATCAATGCCCTCCTTTATTCCTGGGATCCCATGTGACAAGTTGTAGAGATTCACCAAGTAATTCTCTCCCCATGAGGCACCCCCTTCTAAGAGAAGTATACAAGAGGGTGTGGCCGTGGAAGTTCCTTTGTTTAGCAGAAGAGGCTTGATTGTACATTGAGAGCGTTCAAGTGTATTCACTGTCTGATTAATAAATAAAAATATCTGGACTCACTGATTTCCAAAAAAAATGTAGATTATATTTGGTTTTTTGGAAGGAATGCCCAAACTCAATTAAACTGTAGTCCTTTGTGTCAATGTCAGCTAGCCCAAAAGAGTGATAATGTCCTCTTTTTCCCCCATAAACAACAGGCAAAATGTAGTCTACGTACTTGATAAAAGACCTTTTTCAGTGGTGAAATTGATGAAAGCTATACTGCCTAGGTGGAGTGATTCTTTGGTTGCACACATTGAGGATATTTTATTTATTTATTTATTTATTTTTTGAACTATTGATACAACGAAAATGTAAAAATTCTTGTAAAATGTCATGTATTTACATGAAACTGTGGTTCTGATATATGAAAAACTTGTACTTGGAAAGTTGGAAGCCTTGTTTGAATTTGTCAGTTGATTGGATATGGGCAAGATGCCAAGTAACATTTATTATTGATAACCTTATCTGACTTGGCCTTACTAGGAATCCAAGAGAAACAGTCTCTAAAAAATCTCTTTACGCATATAGCGCATCTCCTATAACTCGCCTGTGTGTGGAGATTCAGTTAACAGCGATAGCAGAATATGTCTCCACAATCAAGAGGAGACATGTCTGTGAGACTCAACCTTTCATGCCATGACTAGAATGTGTAAAATATCCAACCAATTTCTGCAGTTAACTCAGTTCTTTTGTTTATTTTTTTATTGTTAGTTTTTTGTTATCTAGATAAGATGATGATGTGAACCATATGGTAGCTGTGTAGCACCGACACTTCACTGCTCTCCCGACCCGTCTCTGATACTTAATCTTGAAGTGCCCTGTGTTCCCCCCCCCCAAATTTGGGGCCCAACACTTTGCGGACACTGTAGGGACACTTTACGGACACTTCGGGGGCAAAAAATGCAATTACCAAAACATTTTAAATGTGGTAAAACTATCATAAATTAAACTTTTAAAATGAATACAAGTGCAATTATAAATATCTTTAGACAACCTTATTCCTCCTCAAAAAGATCGATAAATTACACAGAGAGAGAGAAGGTTAGGGCTCATACGGTCATACCTGAGAAAGAGAGAGAAGGGTGGGAATATACTCGTTGTATCTCTCTCTAACTAGTTTAGGGTTTACTATTAAGTATCAAGGACAAACTAAGATGTGGGATATTGCCATATCAAGAAAACAATGTAATGCAAATTGATGGAAATTTGGGCTATTTGGTTATGGTATTACTAAACCTTATTTACTCTTCTTTTTTTTTTGTGCGTCCCCCAACGTGTCATGTCCCCTATTTTTTGAAAATTTGCTTGTTGGCGTGTCGTGTTAGTGTCGGTGTCGTGTCCCGTGTCTGTGTTGGTGCTACTTAGTATAGTAGATTTGAGAAACTGGCTGAGATCCTTTTTTTTTTTTTTTTTGAAGGATGAGTATGTAGAAGATTGGCTCATTGATTTATGATGAACCCTAGCCAGATTTTGATCTAAATAGTATTCATTTTACTTTCCTTGCATCCTTATTGAGATCTAATTTGGTGGGAACAATCTGAATCTGTATGTAATAATATCCTAAAAAGCTTGAATTGAAGCATTTGTCAGTCATCCATGATTTCCGACATGCAAAGATGGTTTAGGCATTTCTAATAGTGGACTTAATATGTAAAAAAGTAAAGGAGATAAGTTATTGATGAGATTGAATACTGAAATATACTTGTCTGTGTTGTACAATTATGAGAAATTCCTCTTCTTTTCAAGTAATGAAATTGCTTTCTTAAAGGTAGTAAACGAACTAAAGTCCAGTTCTCAAGATAGCATGACCTCAAGGAATGATTTACACATTGTTGTCAATTGGTTCTGTTGCTCTTTTTCTTATTCATTTCCACTATTCCATTTTTTTCAGCTCTCGCTGCAGAGGTTTCTGTGGTTCCGCCCTCACGACTAATGGCTCTAATTGGTCAAGCTTTGAAGTGGCAGCAGCACCAAGGTTATGTTTTACTGAGCGTTATTCACTATTGGCTCATGTCACCTCCTTGCTTGGATGTATAAACTTGAACTAACTGGGAAAATGCAAGTTCCAGACTTGGCAAATATAAAGGATAAAAATAAATTCACCAATGTCCAATATCCTTGTTTGTTACTTCTCTCCCACTACCTGTTCTCATGGATATCAGTGATATCTAAACTTGAGGAGAGAAATATTGTAAATGAAGAAAGGGAGACGAAATTTTGACCAATTGAGCTCTGTGGTTGTGACTTGTACTTTACTGCACTTTCATTTTTAACTTTCTCTTTTGTAATTGCATTCGATTTAGTTATTGTTCTTTGTTGGTTGGATACAAGAAGCATAATGGCAATATCTCACATCAAAGAAATCAATAGAAATCTCTCAATTAAAAGAAACATAATGGAAATCTCCCTGTAAATCTCATATTCAACTCAAAAGTTTTTTTTAATATTTGATTTGTTGCACTTCGTTGAGCTTATCAGTGTCTTATAATTGTTCCACAATATATTTATAAGGACAAAATGAATAAATGTTCTCCTGATCAGTTTGCCTTGCTTGCAACTCTTTCTTCTGCCTTGTTGACTTCATTGACTTAAATATCATCTTAATCAACTTTTCACGCTTTACGAGACATGTCATTATCCTCACATACATCGACTAAGAAGCCCAAGAAGAAAAAATGCCAAGCTTAGTGGAACGGGACCTCAGTAAACTCATAAATATTTCTTCTATTTCAGGGTTGCTTCCTCCAGGGACACAGTTTGACTTATTCCGTGGGACAGCTGCTATGAAGCAAGATGTAGATGACATGTATGCAACAAATCTTGGGCATACTATTAAGGTATGCTGTAGATGTCTCCCTTCCTGACACAGTTTGTATTTATGAATCTGCTCCTAATCTGACCCTGGAGAATAGTAACGTGAAGATGTGTATGTGATTTGCTTAAATATAATATGTAATCTGGAGAATGAATACAATCCTGTTGTTTCTCTCAGTATTGAAATGCTAAGACAATGGTTTTATAGCTGTTTTCACAAGAATAACCTAGGCTGCAGACAAATGTATTTGTGCTGTTTGTCTGTTTATATTTGAAATGCCCAGACATGTTTTATTTCTCCCTCTCCTTTCTGTTTCATAGGGATGAATGATCTATCGGATCTTAAGCTTCCGGTCTTCTCTTCTCTAAGTTAGGCGTTTGTAGAAAGTAGACATTTTTTATTTGATTCATGAGATCTGGGCATTTCAAAGATATATGTAGATTCGCATGTACTAGTGAGTGTAGTACGGCTCCATGATTATTATTTCTAGTGATTTTGTTTTATATTCTTTTGCTTTAGTACAGAGGTGGCTCCACCTTGAGCCCAGGGTGGTCAGCCAAACACCCTGAAAAAAAAAAAATTAGAATTACACGTAAAAAAATTTTATTTTTTTTATTTTTGTCATTTTGAACTCCCTACCCAAGATGTTTGAACACCCAATCCAAAAAAAAATTGAACATCTAACCGAATAAATAAGCCCACAAAATATTTGAATGCCCAACCCAACTAGAGTCCATTACAAAATAAGGAAAAGTGGTATTTGATGTCATTGATACTGATACTATTATGCAACGGTTTCAAAATATGAAAAGTTGTCAAGGTCAATTGTGATATGCTAAATACTTTGTTGTTTTTTGGTGGCATTGTTGATATTAGTAAATTTTTTTTTGGTTTTGTTTATGTGCAAATATGATTACTAGAGTACCTTAGTAGAATTTCTGAACACCCTCGCGAGAATTCCTGGAGCCGCCACTGCTTTTGTGGTTTACATATAGCCATATAGACAGTGAGATTGTAGGAACGGTTTTTGTTGAAAATTTTCATGCTCTATAAGTTGTTCTCTCTCCCATTTGTTTTGCTGCAATGTTAATATAAAATTGGTAAGATAATCCATCCAAATAAAGGGAAAGAGAACTTGTCACTTTAGGGTTTATATTCGACTTAGTTTCATAGATCTTGGGTAACCAGTTCGGCATGTAGTTTCTTCTTCGTAGTTGCATTCTTAATTCTTGAAATCACGTTTTCTGGTGGTGCCTTGCTACAGTTTGGAAAGAAAACTCACCCAGAATGTGCGCGGTTCTCACCAGATGGACAGTTCCTTGTTTCTTGCTCTGTTGATGGATTTGTGGAGGTATGCACAATCAGAACTTGCATTCCTGATCCTGACTACTAAGACTGTCATACTATGTGAAGGTCTCATATGCTTTTATACCAGGTTTGGGACCACATAAGCGGGAAGTTGAAGAAGGATCTTCAATACCAAGCTGATGTGAGTACTTTGGTTTTAATTGTTTTTCTCTTTTTTAAAATTGTGTTTACATATTATGGAATATTTAGTTTGGAAACCTTTGCCTATTGTCTTGTTGAACTAAGCCTGGTTTGAGTTATCTAGTATTGGATGCATGGATCTTCTTTGCCTTTCTGATGCCATTCTTTAGTTAAATCGCGTGCCACTTTGGCTAGGCTCCCAGCTTTCATGATTGTAGTCTGATAGTCTCTCTTGCTCTTCCCTCAAATTACTCTCGATGTTTACATATCACGTTTCATAACTTATGGAGTTACTAGTTTGCGTTGGTCACTTCTGGCATCTTTTGAGTTATTCATATTTACTTAGAAAAAGATGAATTGATCTTCAGTGCTTATGAATAAACTGATCTAGTTGTGTTTCTTTAATTCTATTTTCAGAATAGGTGCATTTCCCGGCGTTACTAGTGTTATCCTTTCTTGGTTTTTTCTCGTCCAACTGTACTTGGCCAGCCACATAAAAGTATTATTTGCATGCGAAAGGTGAGAAATTGATCTTGGCTGCATCGACCCTGAGATCTTTCCAAGTGCCCTGTGAACCTCTCTACTGCTTAGAACTCAAGGCCTCTGTAAAAATGATTAAAAGCAACAGGGATAGGGAATCCCCTGCTTCAAACCTATGCGGATGCAATTATGCCTAAAGCTTATAAGATCTGGAATATAAAGCTGGAAATCCTAACTAGCATGGTTATATGCTTTTTCAAGCCTATACGATCCACTCATCATATCCTTTTCCAAAAGGAAAAAACGAGAAAAGTATTTTGGCCAGTCTAAAATATGATCTACCCTCCGCTATAGGGCCTCCCCTCCAACCCCTGACCTTGTCCACAAAGACATCTGCTAGCAACTACATGTTCTCTAATACAGAAGTAGTCTTATTCCTCCTATTGCCGCACCTAGCCAACAGAATAGGTAAATGATCAAAGGTTTGTAGCATGTTACTCCTGGTGCATTGTAAATGTTGAGTCAGTGTTCCCCAGTTAACTCTTTTAATTACCAAAAAAATAAAATGTTGAGTTGGTGCTATTGTATGGAAGACTGCTCCCTCAAATACTGATATTGCAGTTTTTCATTATTGTATCTTGTCTGTATCTGTTTGTGTTACTATGTATGTACAATGAATGCCTACTATAGTTATAGTTTGCATGGCTAAGAAATTCGGGATGTAAGAATTGGAATGATGGGATCCGGATGATCTCTCTTCTGCTTGGTTATGTCGTAGTAAGAGTGAAGTTATAACTCTTTCATCGCCATTATTGTCGGAACTGTGTTTTTACTGACGTGCTATTTTCTTCAACAGGAGACGTTTATGATGCATGATGATGCTGCCCTTTGTGTTGATTTTAGTAGAGATTCTGAGATGCTGGCATCTGGGTCCCAAGATGGAAAAATCAAAGTAAGTTTTAGGTTTCTATCATTGGTTGTGATGTGACCCTCCTTCATGAATGGTCTTATGATGGTCTAGTTTGTTATCATTTTTCTGTATCCTTTCTCCCTTGTGCCTATACTTTTGACTGAAAGCAGTGTCACTTTTTTTTATTTTTTTCGAAAAATAGGGCTACCTATACCTGTTTGCCCAATTATGGTTATGCATATTTTTTGTCACATGACAGCAAGTATAGATAGTTGCATCTTAAGAGGTATTTGACTTATCTTTAACAGAATGCCCTTTGTAGTTTGGACCAAAATGTCAATTATTATGTCGGGATAGTAGCTGTGTGGTGTTGAAGTAGTCCATCATCCATGTGTGGTGAAGTCCTACATTGTGAAAGTATGGTGCAATATATTAGTGCGAGGGCACTCTCACCTCAAAGGCTAGCTTTTGGGGTTGAGTGAGGGGAAGTGGACCAAAATGTCAATTGTCGTGTCTTAATTAGTAGCATGTGCGATGTTGAAGTGGCGAAGTGAAATTGCCTGAGGACGAAAAATAATGTGCAAGTGCAACATATATGCATGATGGCACCCCCACCTCGTGACAAAATCATTGGTACTTACACAAACTAAATGTACCTTTAAATGAAACACTAATGAGTGGAAAATAATTTACATTTCGGAATAAAAAACAATGAAACATCAAACATGTAACTATGAGAGGAAGTAAAAGAAGCAAAAGCTGGGTAAATGAAATCTAGATACTTATTACGGTGAAACAATTTCTCCTTCGTTTTCTCATGATAACGGGGGTTTTAATAACTGGATTACTGAAACTGATGAACTCTTAGATCCCTAAGCTGTGATTAATTTAACAAGAAGTAGATGACTGAAAGCGTCTGAAGGAAGCTAGATTGATCCTTCAATAGAACCATCAAGGCAATGACTCGTGGATAATTTCAGGTGAGCATCCTACATTAAGTGACGAATCATGAGCTTATTGATATTAGGCATTGGTTGAAGTGAGTTATTCCTATGACTCTTTGGTTGAACACATCTTCTAAAATTCATTGTCGGTCAACTGAGCAATTTTACGTATCAATGAATCTTGATGCGGCATAGTTGCAGTTCCTAGTAGTCAAGCTGCCAGGCCTGTTTTGGTCTAAAACATCGGTGAGGGGCTGAGGGCACAGTGTAACCGATGTGACAACTTCCTGTTAGAAATGCATCACCATATCTTTCTTGGTGCTATTGTGTGCTTAAAAAACCTCATCGTTTGCTTCATTTGATTATCATATTTGATCTTTAATTATTATTGATGAAACATGTAATATTCGGTCAGTAGAAACAGTAGTTTTGCTTATTCGATGTTATCATTATAGGTTTGGCGCGTAAGGACTGGACAGTGCTTGCGCCGCCTTGAACATGCACATTCTCGGGGTGTCACCAGTCTTACCTTCTCTCGAGATGGAAGTCAGCTATTAAGCACGTCATTTGATGGCACAGCAAGGTTTAATTGAACCTTTTGCCCATTAACTATGCATCTATCTATTTGGCTTGTCATCTGGCACTTTTGATGTACCTAATTCATTGTTTTTAAGCTATACTTGTATTATTTTTCTGCTGATTGGGTTTCTAATTCTTGATGTATTTATTTCTGATCCTTGATTAATAGATCTATGACTTTAAGAGTTGGTAATGTCAACTGACAATAGGTATGGCGAAACTTGCTTCCTTTTCTGAAACTCTAATGTTATGTTGTCGATTGTTTGGTGTAGAATTCATGGCCTAAAATCAGGGAAATTAATAAAGGAATTCCGTGGACACGGATCCTATGTAAATGATGCCATCTTTACGAGCGATGGAGCTCGTGTAATTACTGCGTCTAGCGATTGTACTGTCAAGGTAGGTGCATTTTTTCTTCATCATGGCCCAAGTACTGAACATGGTTCTTCTTTCTCCTGTACGTGTAATGTGGCAGTCTGTGCTCTATATAGGTTTGGGACGTCAAGACTACAGAATGTCTGCACACTTTAAAGCCACCACAAAATTTAAGGGTATCTCTTCTCTTGTGACAAAAATTGCAGCTCTCATCTTGTATTGTTATTTCACCTATTTTCCACTTCAGTTATCTTTTACTATTGCTCACCCCTATTCTATCATTTTTAGGGAACTGATGCATCCGTGAATTCTGTCCATCTTTTTCCTAAAAATCCAGATCACATAATTGTCTGTAACAAGACTTCATCAATACACCTAATGACACTTCAAGGACAGGTATGCTTACACAAACTTGGGCAAGAGCATGTTTATTTCAACATTTCAAGTTCTTATTTTGAGATAGTGCAAGGTACAGCCTACTGATAGATTACACATTTCCCTGACATGTCTGATCAAATATAGTTGAGAGTCTTGAGACTGGAATAAAGCTGGGTTGGTAATGAGATGTCTGACTTGCTGACCATAGGGCACACAGGAAATTTTTGTTGTTAGACGTTGAATGGGCATGCAAGAAGCACATATGTTTCACATGTGTGTAACTAGTGGTCCCACACTCTATAGCTGTGGGTTTGGTCATATGTGAATTTGACTGGTAATTGTTCTGATATAGTAATTCGTCGGTGATGAAGTACTTGTCCTCACTGATAAGTACCCAGCAGTATATGCAGTTGTGCTCTTGTCTGGATACAGAGCAACTAGGAATCTTGCATTCCGCGAACCAAATTCTGAAAAAATTATATTGCACTTTTGGTCATAGAATTACGCTTTGCCCTATAACAACTTCTGATTTCTCATGGAAATTTAGTTTTGAATTCAAAGTCAAATCTGATGATAGGGCGATGTTTTACCTAGGCATCGAGAAAAAAAGATGTGCACAAGGCCGGCAACTTGTGTATTTTAGATAGCTTAAACAGTGTTGTTGAACAGCCTATATTAATAGCAACAAGTTTGAAGAATTCATACGGACTGGGGAGATATACTATTTATGTCGTCTCAAATGAACTACCTTATTCATGTTTGTGAGGTAACTATTACATTAAAAAAAACCTTGCATCCACACAGCTTTAGTGTGGTGCAAAATTTTGACCTTCCTTTTGATCGTCACCCGTAGTGCTGTATTCTGGTATACGTTTTACATGCCCTATGATGTGCAATTACTCACATAGCGGTACTCCAATAGATGACTAGATAGCAACATATGGTGGTCTGAATTCTGGTTTTACTCCTGCAGACATTACTCCTGTGGTGGACTGCTTTAGAGTTCAGCCCCAGTAGATTATGTATCATTGATTTCTCAATGGTTGTTCAAGCAGAATGTCTCATCTTTGAGTCACTTCTTACATGGTCATGTTTCATCTTTGGCGTTGTGGTTACCACAGCAATGCAAGTACAAGTATGATTTGTTTCGTATCGGTTGCAGGTTGTAAAGAGCTTCTCATCTGGTAAAAAAGAAGGGGGAGACTTTGTAGCCGCTTGTGTATCACCTAAAGGGGAATGGATTTACTGTGTTGGTGAAGATAGGTATGGCCAGAAAGGAATACCGTGCTTATTCTCAAACTGTATTATCCTGCAATGCCTTCATGATGTTTCAAGATAGTTGCTTCTGTGATAAACAATTTATCTGCTTATTATTATAGAGTTTGTGGGTTCAGGTATTAAGTAAATGACCTGTAAATTTGTGCAGAAATATGTACTGCTTCAGCCACCAATCTGGTAAACTGGAGCATCTTATGAAGGTAAGCCTATACTCTCTTGAGGCTAAGAATTGCTTTTTCTATGAGCTCATTACAAGAATCAACGATAGTGTTCTGAAGACTTGTTTATGGGTATATTGTTTCTTTATTAAATATAGACTAGATTGAGGCTTTAGCCTAAGTGGTCGAGGTGTGGTGTTCTGAAGTCTTGTTTAAGAGTATTGTTTCTTTATTAAATATATAGACTAGATTTAGGCTTTAGCCTAAGTGGTTGAGGTGTGGGATGTACTCATCCCTGATGAACATTGTATTCTGTTTTAGTAAGCATTATTCTATCAAGGGGGTAAAGAATACCACTTACCATAACTCTTTTTCTTTTTTCTTTTGTTTATCCTAGTTGATTTTTATGTTCTCTTCTACTTTCTGCATGCTCTTTATTCTTCAACCTTTTGTGGATGGTGTCCACTTGTTTTACCAGAATTCTCTAGTACCCTAGCGAATTAAGTTTTGAACCATTGTTCCGAAATATGGTATGTCTACATTCCAAAACAGGGAGTTTAGTGATAATCCGAAGCAATCCCTGAGGTTTTTCTTTATGTTTCTTTGACATGTATGCCAAGAGACAGAAAAATAGATCATAAAGAACTCGAAAATGGTGCTTTAATAGTAGGACAAGTGAAAGAAGATTTGTCAAAATGCTTCCAGAAATGCGTTTTACATCAATAGTTAGAAAAGTAATACTCTCTGTTAAGGGAAGTAGATTATTAGTTTGTAACCTGTATAAGTCTACCCCTACCGGACCACATTTTTAGGAATGTCGCCTATTGCATTCCTATTCCTGTTCCTCGTACTAGAACGATCCAGGGTGTCACTATGTTAACATTATCCAGCTGACCTTCCAGATGGTTATGTTTGTTTTTGTGTCTTCATTCTTGAATTGATACACTGGTGCCCATTTATGCAACATTGTAATTGCTATATTAGCGGTCAATAAAGTGGACCAAGGACCCAATGTGAATTCCAAGTGTCTGATCCAAGTATCAGCTTTCGCCTTACACTGATGTTCTGTTATTATTTCATCATTTGGCAGGTCCATGAGAAAGATGTAATCGGTATCACTCACCATCCCCACAGAAACCTCGTCGCAACATATAGCGAGGACTGTACGATGAAATTGTGGAAGCCTTGATCCTTCTTTGCAATAGTGGTGTTTCTGTTGTGTAAAATACGATTTAGGTTGCTGCAGCTTATTTCGTTGCCAAGTGTAGTTTCAGGATTTAGCTTTGCTGCAGCTCAGCTTCGTACTCTCAGTTCATAGCAATTTATCCAATTTCCCTTCTTCTTTTTTGTAGTATGATAGGTGCAATTATTTGTTACAGATTTGTATTGGTAGTTAAATTATTGTCATATAAAGAGTTTCTCCTTTCTTGGAACTCTATGTTACTGGTCAAGAAATTTATCTGTAAAAATCTTCAGTTACAGAGCGATGGTTGTAGTTCTTCATATGGAGTGTCGTAATTATTGGGAATAAAAAAATTGTTTACTCTCACCAGAAGAGGGTGAACAAAACCCTCACACTGATTGGTTGAAATTGTGTGGTCCACCAAAAATGTTTGGATTCCACCACAAAATGATGTCATGCTTACTAGAAAGTGTTGATTCTATGGACCCCATAAAACACCATAAAATGCAAGTTTTGGAAGGACAAGTCCTAGAAACTCTGTTTGGCAATTTTGGTCCTTGCGTAAAATGGTGGCCTTTAAATGGGAGCCCCGCTAATGGATGGCCGGCGAGATTGATCCCTTCTTTGGAAAGTTAATGTTCTCTTTTTGTGAAAAGAGACTTTTGTCTTTCACAAAATATGTATCAAGGTCACAACTTGAAAGGCTCGATTCACAAAAATGGATTTGTTTGGATGAGATTCCATTTTTCCTTCACCAAAGTTGGACCGGCCCGTGCTTCCCCCTCCATTTTTCTTGGGTGTTTTCTTTTTCTTCACCAAAGAGGGATGTTTGGTTTTGTTTGTGCTTCTGGATTTGTCCTGAGCCAGAAGTTTTGTTGCTTTTTGTTTCCTCTTAAGTTGGCAGCTTGCTAACTTCGTTTTTTCTTTTTTCTGGGTTTGTTGTGGGGCTGTCTAGTGAGCTTTGTTTCATCTAGTCATGTTGTTGCCCCTCTTCATTCTCTTTTAATCTTTGTTTTCTTCAAAGATTAATAAAGTTGTTTATCGTTCAAAAAAAAAAAAGGTCAAACGTGGTTGTTAGTTAAGTACCAAAAGACTAGGGGCATTGTTTCCTCTTTACTAAAATGAGTTTTCCATAAAAGTTGAATTTAGCTTAGTTGCTAAAATTATTTGAAGCCTTTGTTAATTACCCGATTTATAAGTGATGGAAACTTTAGCAATCCTTAGAGCATCATCAATGGTATAACCAAAACTGGATAATCAAAAGTTGTCACATCAGACTTTGATTATCCGTACAAGACATTTATAAAGTTAAAAATGTGAAGTGTCACAATAGTGTTTTGTGTCTGCAATAAAAAAAAAGTACTATTCACTCTGGTTTTATTTATAAAATGGGCACAACTTAAATTTGTACATATACTTTTTATAATATTAGTACCATTTAAAAGATATTCGCAATACCTTTAAAATGAGACCAATTTGAACATATTTTGGAAAAGATTAAAAATTGATAATTTCAAAATTTTGAGAGAAAGTGCAAAAAAAAATTGAATTTTGAAGTAAGTATCTGAAAAATGGAGAGAGAATGTTGTTACTTTTGAATTCATTCTACAAAAAAAGACTTATAAATAGGATGTGGTCCTCAAAATTTGGTTATTGAGAAAATGTTGCTACTTTTGATTATCCAAATGCCAAAATTTGGTTATTGGCTAAAAGGTTAACTTTGATTATGCTACTGTGAGCCAAAATTTGGTTATTGGCTAAAAGGTTAACTTTGATTATGCTACTGTGAGCCAATTTTTGGACAAACATTGCTAACTTTGGTTATTTAGATGGTTTGATTATCTCATTAGGGATGCTCTTAGAAACTGATGAGCCCTTTTAGTTTTTTCATCTAGCCAGTATCTCAGTTATTGAGGTTCATGCTAGATATAAGCTTTCTCAAGAACTTATGGATTGTGATATGGTAGATATTTTTTTCTGGACTTAAGAACCTCGGCAATGTTCAAAATGCTCAGGCTTTCCAAATATATAAAGGACTAAGCGCAAACAATCCCATACGATTGAGGATAGCTTAAACGATCCTCATATCTTCCGAGCACCCCAACGTCATGTGCTTCATTAGTATTCTTTGTCATTGTATCCTTGATATGTTTTCATTCTCTAATGGTCTTATGCAGGTGCCGGTATGGGAGAATTTTATTTCTTGTTGTGTGCTTTGTGTTGCTTTTGCAATCCTTTGGGGTTCGGATTTTGGTTGGCCTTGTTGTTTTGTTTTTAATTGTCTCCCTCTCGGGTTTTTTTTCTTGTACTTTCATTTTCTTATCAATAAAATTCTCTCTTTCTCAAAAAAAAAGAGGGAGACGAAAAAATTACATGCACTCAAGAAATTAGTTGAAACGAAGCTCTTGACATTCTTTTGAAAATAAATGCATTATTTTTTACTTAGTAAAAGTCAGTATTGTTAGTTATAATTAGTGAAATTTGAATCCAGCCAAATGAATAGGAGTACATGGGTCATGTTACTGGGCTACATCTCCGCATATTATTTTTCTTCCTATAACACATGCTAGATTAGAGAACAATGTTTGACCTAATAGAAGTAATTTAAAAAAACGAGGTGATTTGGCTAAAAAGGGAAAACTGATTTTTTGGTTTTTTTCGTTTTGTCTTTATTCAAAAAAATTTTTGCATTTGTTAGTTTTCGGTCGATTTCTTGTGGTTTCTTGGCTTGTCTCGACGAGAGGAATTTAAAAAGTATAAAATTATTAGCCAAACTTAAAGTTTTGTGAATAAAGACGAAAAATAATCCAAAAAACTAGTTTATTTAAAAAATTATTACTTTTGACCATAATTTTATACTCTTTACATTCGTCTCAACGAGATAAATCCAGAAACTACGAAATCTTGACGCAAAACTAACAAATGCAAAAAAAAAAAAAATTTAAATAAAGACAAAACGAAAAAAAATAAAAAAACCAGTATTTTCTTTTTAGCCAAATCACCCCCGAGCCACGTTCAACACATAATAAAAGAAGGGATAAAAAAAAAAAAAAAGGAACAGTTGGGGAAATGCCTGTACACAATAAATGGGAATAGTGTATTTACTGATACGGGAAATTTACAGGTGAATTCATTAATTACCGTCCAACTACCTCAATTCCACCCCTATTAAAATCTCTCTGTTTCACTCACACTTCCCTCGCCCCTCTCTCTCTCTCTATCTCTTATCTTACCAGTTACCACATCCTACTCTCTCTCTCTCTCTCTCTCTCTCTCTCTCTCTCTCTCTCTCTCTCAGACACACACACACACACACATTCTGCATATGGCTGACCAGAAGATGGGGTTCTTTTGTTTGTGGGTTTTGTTGGCAATGTTGGTGAATGGTGGAGCTTTAGGAGCAGGGGAAGGAGAAGGTTCAGATGGATTTGCGCCGGAGGCGGCGGCTGTTGGAAGCGGTAGGAGAACAGAGATGGTGCCTGCGTTTTTCATATTTGGAGACTCACTCATTGACAATGGAAACAACAATAACCTCCAGTCCTTTGCCAAAGCTAACTATTACCCTTACGGCATTGATTTTGAAGGTGGTCCTACTGGTCGTTTCTCCAATGGCTACACCATGGTTGATGAAATCGGTCAGAAAACTCTCTCTCTCTCTCTCTCTCTGCGTGTGTTTTTTGTGTGTGGAATCTAGCTCTTGAGCTAAGATTTTTGGAGTATATTTGCTTTCTTTTGTAATTTACTCTGCATGCATGCATGACACACATAATTGTAATTTCAGTGTAGTTTCGCAAAATTTGAGTGGAGAAAAATGGGCTTCCACTGATCAGACTGGACAAGATTTTAAAGTTTAACCACATTTGGTGGTCAAGTCCAGAGAGTTTATAAATGGCTTGACGCCCCTTGAGGTCTCGAGTTTGACTCTCATTTTTAGCAACTCTTGAGCAATTTCACCACAAGGTGCGCGTTACTGACCTGGGACAACATGCATTACAAAAATAAGAGAGAAAAGGTTTTTGAAATTCAGGTCTTTTTATTTGTTAAACCTAGCTACTTCCAAAATTTATGTAGACTAAGTTTAATTTTGAGTAATATGAAATTTGAATGAATATAGAACACATGCACAGTTACTAAAATGGTATTTAGACTTTAATGTACAGTACCCATGGTTTGTTGAAATTACCCAAAATTAACTTTGGCCACAGAGACTAGTTGGGCATTGGCCCACTATTTACAAGATAAGGGAGTATTTATTATATTAGACTGTCGAAATATCTTCAATAAGGGAGGTCATAACAAAGTCAAAGAGCCACTGCCAACCATAGCATAATTGTATTTTTGGACGAAAAAAATAATTACTTACCCAATTTTTTTACAAATTTTTACATAGATATAAACTAAAGAGCTCATTGAGAAGAAAGCATATGGTACATGTAACTTTTTAAAAAATAAATAAATAAATATCACAAGTACATTATTATTTTTTGTTTGCAAAATGCATGATTATCAAAAAAAAAAAATTAAGCAATTTAGGATGGAGGGAGTAACAAACGTAGCGTTCTAGCTAGATAATATGCTACCCTACTCCCATTCCCAGTACGAGTATCAATATTGTAGCCTAGAAGCTGAGCTATATACTTGAAATCGAGTAGAAAAAATTCTTTACACCATGAAATAATTGCAGAACAGAGGGTGACTCTAAAGGCCTGTTTGGTTTGCATTGTTTTACTGTCGTATTTATTTTGTTTCCTTATTTTCTTTTTGAATCTGGACACAAAAAAAAGAAGAGGGTATTTAATGCTTCATTCTACCCTATTTAAAGCACATTGCCCATGGTTTGTTAGGTTAGGTAAGGACCATGAAATAACTTTTGACCATGCAGATTACCAAGTAATTATTAGAACTAATTACCTTAGCTAGGTATGAGCATTAATTACTTGGTCGGCCAGGAGTAAAGTGGACCCAACTTCAAAGTACAAATAACCACATGGCTCTGTTGTTAGAAAAGCCAATTTTTTGCTTTTTTTGGATTTAAAAAATTCATACCATTTGGCTTAAATAAGCAACTTTTTCATCTGATTTTTGGTCCGTTTTTTTGGGTTTAAAAAAGTCACTTCAATTGATATGTGCAAGTGCATTCACCTCTCAAATTGTATATAATGAAATTTTATATTTAACAATAAGCAAAAATCAATAAAAGAAGTGGCCAAACCAATCCACTTTTTGCTTTTGGCTTTTTACCAGAAAAAAGCAAAAAGCAAAAGTTGGTTTTCTAGTTTGGCCAAAATTGTAACAAAAATACTTTCTCTTGATTGCTTTTGGTCCCTTCCCACTATTTATTTTTTATTTTGGCTTTTCACGCTTCACGAGACATAGATTATTTCTCTCACATACATCAACCCAAAAAGTCAATAAGCCAAAGTTAGTGAAACAAGACCTTTGTTCATTCATTTTGGTGAGGATTAAGTGGTGTGCATATGCCCACTCTGCACCCAAGTTTTTCTCATATTAACAAAAATTAGACTCTCTTGATTGTTTTTTGCCCCATTTCACTAAGGGGCTTTTTGTCTTTTTCCCCTTTTCACACTTAATGAAGCAGATTATTCTCCTCACATACACCAATCCAATTATCCCAAAAAGCCAATAAGCCCCACTAAGGGGCTTTTTTTTTCTTTTTCCCCTTTTCACACTTCACGAGGCAGATTATTCTCCTCACATGCATCAATCCAATTATCCCAAAAAGCCAATAAGCCAAAGTCAGTGAGAGAAGGCCTTTGTATCTTTTATTCATTTTGGTGAGGATTAAGTGGTGATGCGATGTGTTTGGTTATAAAAAAAGAAAAGAAAAGAGAGGATATTTACCAAAAAAAAAAAGTAATCTCTGTTAATGTAAATAATGCAGCTGAACTCTTGGGACTGCCCCTGATTCCTGCTTACTCTGAAGCTTCTGGTGACCAAGTGCTTCATGGTGTCAATTATGCATCCGCCGCTGCCGGAATCCTCGACGTCACCGGCCGGAATTTCGTAATCACCTCCTTCTTCTTCATTGCATCGTTATGAACATTTTTTTCTTGAAAATTTTTCTACTGAATAATTTCTTTGGATGATGAATTTACAGGTGGGCCGGATACCATTCAACCAACAAATAAAGAACTTCGAGAACACGCTGGATCAAATAACAGGCAACCTGGGAGCAGTGGAATTGGCCCAGGCATTAGGCCGATCCATTTTCTTTGTTGGGATGGGAAGCAATGACTACCTCAACAACTACCTCATGCCCAATTACCCGACCCGGAACGAATACAACGGCCAACAGTATGCTGATCTTTTGATTCAGCAGTACTCCCAACAACTCACTGTAAGACCATACCAGTTATTCAAAGTTACTTTACTTTACTCATGCACGCCAAATGTACGCCAAGTTGACTCTTACACGAAAGAGTATAACTCTTGCTCGGACGAGTCAGCTTGATATGCATGAGCGGTGTGCCCATAGCATGTTCCTATTTTAATATCAATTTCGTCGGTAAGAGGGACCTTTTTGTTAGAAAAAAGGATTTTGTCGCCCAATGAGTACCTTTTTGCGAGGAAATCCTATATTTTGTCGCCTAAGGCAATATTTAGCAACGCAATTTTTCGTCACCACTGTGACATTTGACGACAAAAGTACTTTTTGCGATGACCTTTAGGTGACGGCCATGAAAAATTTCATCGCTAATACTTTTGGCAACGAAATCTGGTAATTTAGCAATGAATCGTTTGGGCACAAAATGTCATTTTTTTAACATGTATGATTGACAAAAAGAACTTCAGAGCCACAAGAAAAGGCGCTAAATTAACTAGCTAGGCAACTGATTCCTACTTAACTGAATCTGCCCAACTAAACTAACTAACTAACCGGATGCAGAGGCTGTACAATCTAGGAGGGAGGAAGTTTGTGCTGGCAGGACTGGGCCTGATGGGCTGCATACCAAGCATCCTTGCCCAAAGTGTGACGGGTCGATGCTCGGACGAAGTGAACCAGCTTATGATACCTTTCAATGCTAACATCAAAATGATGATGAACAACCTCAGCACCAACCTCCCCGGTTCCCACTTCACTTACATCGACGTACGCAACATGTTCAATGATATCCTCACCAATTACAGATCCTACGGTACGTTATGTTTCTTTTTAGAATCAGATGTTCAAGTCAGCTTACGCTTAACTTCACGAGTTTTTCAGGCTTTAGCGTTATAAACCGGGGGTGCTGTGGGATTGGACGAAACAGAGGACAGATAACATGTCTACCGTTTCAGACGCCGTGTCCGAACAGGGAACAGTACGTGTTTTGGGATGCATTCCACCCAACAGAAGCAGTGAACATCATAATGGGGAGGAAGGCTTTCAGTGGGGATCAAACCGTGGTTTCTCCCATCAATATACAGCAGCTTGCCAACCTGTGAAAAACAACTTATTTCTGGGTTTTTTTTTATGATCATTATCTCTACGGAATTCAAGATCTGATGGTGTGGGAGAAGAGTAGTAAACCAGGGTATGAATTAATTATGGAGAGTACGGTATGAATATGCTGTAGCTTAATTCTGGACTTGCTGGTGTTTTTGTCATTTGTGGGGTGATTAATTTTAGCTTGATTTTGTGTTTTTTTTTTCTTTTTCCTAGTACTTCTTGCTTCTTCATTTCAATAGCCTATGCAAACGAAACGAGCTGCTTGCTTGAGTAGCTCGTGGCTCGGCTCATTTAGTGATCGAGCCGAGCTCGAGCTCAAGTTTTAAACTTGTTTAGTAAACAGGTTCGGTAAAGCTCGACTCGTTTATATGAGCTCGTTAAGTAAATTATCTTGGCTCAGCTCGTTTAGTAAACGAGCCGAGCTAGAGCTCAATTTTTGGCTTGTTTACTAAACGAGCCGACCTCGAACTCTACAAAGCTCGTCTCATTCACACCCCTAAGCGTAACAAAAGAAATACGGAAGCTGTCGTAACAACTTTGCATCACAAAATGGCATAACAAAAAGCATAATGGTAGCGGGTACGTAACATTTTTGCTGTAGGTGTAACACTTGTTATTTTCTGGGCTCCAACTGTTTAACATCCAGTACAAATTGAGGAAATTTTGCTTACAGTGTTTCCAGGAAAGATCAGAGAGATTTCGCCCTACGAAATTAACCAATACTAGTTAAGAAGAGTTTTTTTTTTGCCAAGTATTACAGCATTGCCAATTGATGTATGTCGATCGGGTATGCATAGGATGGCGACTCTGAATAGAAAGATTTGTTGGCGATGACAAAGTTGGCAACCTCTGTGGGATGAAAAGAATCCCAAAACAAGTACTTGGTCCGATCATTACAGGGCAGTTGAAGAGGAAGACATGTTATTAGCCCATTGTTCTTTCCCACCCCACAGCATCCCTTGTCCACCACCTCAAATCCTGTATTCATTACATACATATATTTGTAAATCCAATATTTTCATCAAGATGTAAACGTACAGTTGTGAAATAGTGCACACTAAGTCCTTGTACATAGAATCGAACACTTCAGAACTGTCCGATACACGTGAGTCTCAATATGGGACCCGTGTGCACCTGCCAGTTCTGACATATGTGTCTAAGTCTATGCTAAACATAGCATTTTCTGTTACGGAATATATGGAAATTTATAGAACAAAAATGCTATGTGATCGCAAAGATAAAGCAAAAAATATCTACAAAGTCCATGGGACCTTAGTTTTTGTGGTTATTGGCGGGCATTGTGGTATAAAATAGGGTATAGAAATGCTCAATAGAAAAATGGTGCACACTAACTCGATGTACACAAATTTGTGTACACCTATGACCTATCTGAACACATTTGTGTTCGGACCCATTCGATGCATGTGAGTCTCATGAAAAAATAGGAAACTCATGTGCATCTGTCAATCCGTATCTAAATCTATGCTACGCATAGCATTTTTCCAGGAACATGTGCAATTTTATAGACCAAAATCAAAACAAAAATGCTATGTACTCGCAAAGATAGGCAAAAAATATCTACAAATCCATGGGACCTTTAGTTTTTGTGGTTATTGACAGGCAGTGGGTATAGAAAGAATTTTATAATTTAGTCCCAATTTTCTCATCTTCTACATAGCACCCGATTTAGTCCTAAAACAAATAATATACACACAAACAATGGCAAAGTGGGATTTATTTGAATTTCAGAACGAAAACATAACTCTAAAAAGGGGACGGGATGATAACATAAGTCGAAGAGAATTGGAGGATGATTATTTAAGTACTCCAATTAAGTTGGTATATCATACATAATAGAATATATTGAGGCTTGATCATACAATCGGTCTCTAAAGTATTCTTATATATAGCTGGTGCATTACCGATACATATCTCGATACAGCGTTACCGTATCATATCCCGATACAGCAATTCAGAACCCAGATAGAAAGAAACACAGGAATTACCGTAAGAGGCGGCATATAGAATTAGGTCTTTAGTGGCTTGGAATAAATCAAGATACACAAATTTAGACCCGGGTAGCTCAAGCCCGCTATTGAAACGATCCACCAATTTTCGGAGCCCGGTATTGAAGAAATCGATAGCGTTATTGTATTCTTCGTTGCATCTGTTGCTGCCGTTGCCATTATATCGGGCTAACTCGTATGGTATGCAACCAATTTGCGGTACCGCTGTTACAATTATCTTCCGAGCTCCCAATTTATACAATTCCTGGACCATTGAATTTATAATTATCGCGGAAACAAACATCATAATATTTGAGCCTCAGAAAATCAAAAAACAAAAAACACAAATCGATGTACCGGGGCAGAAAAAGAAGAGGAGAAAGGATTTGATTCGCAGAAATATATAGTAATTCGCAAAACCTTTGTGACTCCTATTTTTCTTTCTTTGGTGAAATACTTGTACATTCGTTAAATGAAGCTGCACCTTGTCACATTTTCTTTGCACAGGAGAAAAGTTTTCGCATATTCAGAAAAGCCCAGCGACACTTACAAAGAAATTCCATCCGAAATACATTGATAAAAATCTAGGAAAACAACCCAGAAAACAAAAGACAAAAACTATTACCTACCAGAGTAAGAGAGCTACCTCAATCGTCTAGACATGAGTCTCTGCTCTCTAACACATACTGCAAGGCGTAAACAGATCGGATACGCAGGCAAACCGAAATATTGGTACTCAAAAGTTTGACACCTATATTGATCCAATTTCAAGGGGCTATCTAACTAACTAAACAAAAATAAAATCTATTGACTCTCTTTAAATTATGTATTCGATGTTACTTTGGTCCATGATATTGCAAATTCGTCCCTGACCACTATAAGGTTCTATTCGGGTGTTGGGGACTAAGCAACAAGTAGGCTCCTAAGAAAAAATACAGACAGTTATTTGAAACCGCAAACAATTAAATTCAAAATTTAACGTTCAATCGATAAATTTAAAACTTGCGTACGTAATACGTACGAGGATTAGTTAGGGGACGGACCGTAAGCTGGGCAGAATAATCTTGAAGGAGTGAAGCAGCATAGCCTTTAGGGGTGTAAACTGAGGAAGTTGAATAAGTGTTGGGCATGAAGTAATTATTTAGATAGTCGTTGCTTCCAAGCCCAGAAAAGATTATACATTTGCTTAGGTACCCCATCAGTCCTGTGTAATCTCTTCTGAAGTACCTCCAATGTATCTCTTGCACTGTTCTTGCAAAATTGGCAAGTTGCACGCTCATTGGCATGTTTGCCCCCTGTAAATTCATTAAATTAACTAACTCCTGATTGACTGCAAGCATAGACGTAACACAAGATTAAAAATATATTGCTATTATACCAATCTAGTGCCAGATTCGTCGCGTATACCAGCTGCTCCTGATGCGTAATTCGCTCCCGTAAGAATTGTGAGCCCCCGAATCTGTGTGTACGGTGGAATGTAATCTGAAAACCCCAAAAGCTGAGCTGCAAATGTTACAATGAACAATGATGATCACAATTTACATTGCGGCTATGTGACAATTAATTTAGCCGTGGTAAGTACCTAGAATATCAACATAAGTTCGACCGTTGGTGAAGCGGCCGGTGGTGCCCTGCGGAAAGTCGATCCCGTAAGGCGGGTAGTTGGCCCTGGCAACGGTGGGTACGTCATTGTTGTTACCATTATCAACCAAAGAGTCCCCAAATATGAAGAAACCAGGCACTTGGGGCTCTAGTTGGGACTGTGAGCAAACCCTAGTTGCTATGAGACACAAGAAAGCCACAAGGACCAACAAAACCAACTCAACCAAGCTACTCATGCTTTGCATGGATTTTGATGTGTGTAACCAAAATTTATCACAATAGCACTCCCCAAATGGTCTGCAATTTATAGCATTTGCCAAAGGCCACATTGGTTTTGCTGTTTTTATGGGATTCATGTGCTGTAGACTAAGGATGGAGTAGATTAGCACCGACAAAGCCAGAAATATTATTAAGTTCTTTTGGAGTAGCAACATTTCACCACTACATATCGGGTGGGCTCCACTATAAAGTTAGCGACTCCCACACCATTGATGATAGGGAAGGGTCTTATAGCACCATGTGACGGTGCTCCAAGAGCACTGAATAGTCACTCACAAAGCCAAGAGAGTAATTCATTGTGCAGTTTTTTGGAATTCAAATCAGTAGTCTACTTATCTCAGTTTGGTCCCTTTAAGTTCCTATTTTAACGAATTTGTCTTCGAGTTGCGAACTGAGTAAGGCAAATCCGTTAATGTTATACAGTACCCATGCGCTCATCATTTGACTATTACTTATCTGTTGGACCAAATAGACACACTACGAAAAAGTCAAGGTCATATTTGAAATTAAACTGGAGGGACTGAATTGATACAATGGGTAAACTACAGGGGCTGCAGCCAGCAGGTCAAATTTTCCCCAACTTTATTTAGCTGTGCATCAATGGTTACACAGTATCTTGATCTGAAGCCAGTGGTGGTTAGGGCTGAAAAGTCTCGTGATCTGGAAGGGGAAAGAAAATGAACAAAACATCTCTCTGTAGCCAACTCATTTGGTAACTATGACTCTTTTCAGTCTCTGAATGCAAGTGTGTAGAATGCCCCCAAATATGATAAGATATTAACTCCTAACACAGAAGGGAGATCCATCACCATACCTAAGATGATACGATCAAGAACCCACCTCCCCAGCGTGGATTTGCTCCCCACATAATTTATCAAGTTCAATTTTTAGAGTCAGGCCGCAAGAGAGAATTTTCTTGTGAATCTCTTAGTCCCAGCATGAATGATCAACCTTTTAACCGGACCGGAGAGGAAATTAGCTGAGGTGTACATAAATTGGCCCAAACACTTCTGACCGTTGAAACCAAAAAAAAAAAAAAAAGGAAGAAAAAAAAAAGATCCTCCTTCCCATACCCTAAGGCTACTGTTATTAAAATTACACCTTCTCAGAAGTCAAGCAAGCAAGCAAGCCATATAAGAACAATAATGGAAAGCATCATTACTCTTCTAAAACATCTTTTCCAAACATGTATGCAAGCCCAATGAATGTACACAATGGAGCATTTGCTGAGTTTTGGGTGGACCAGTTACTCCTGTGTAAGTCAATTTTCGACAATCGTGCCTTCAAAGAATCAAAACCATCAACAAATAACGGATTTGGTGAATAATTTGGTAAAGTTTTTCCACCAATCAAAAGAATTCTTTCGTTAATATTAACTTGAGCAAAAGAAAAGATTCAAACAAACATATTCAAACGTTGCTGTTCAAAAAAAAGTTTCAAACGTAATTACTATCACTTGATAACAAAATTGAGTACCACATGAATTTCCCAGTAGTTTCTTCTCTTTTTTTTTTGTATCAGGGGATGGATAAAGGCCCCCTTCAAGATGATTAATGAACCAACCAAGGGACCAAACAGGGTAACTGGAAAAAGAACTCAGTACACTATCTTAAGGGAAAAGGCCTAATCTGCCAGATGAATCCAAAAATCTTTGAATCACCAATTTCAGTTGAACATATTGGGAAGCGGCCTAACAGCCATGAATGCATCCACCATCTGCGATGGACAAACGAAGATAGTATTAGTAACCACCAAATGTCCTCAACTTGCTAATTCATTCTAGAACCCAAGATGAAGTATGACATAACAGTAAAACTGTAGTATAAACTTAGCACACTATATACAAACTTTCCAGAATCAACGTTGTTCTTTGCTTAATCATCACATTCCTAAGTAACCCTTGTGACCGATTCAAGATTGTTTGCATGAAATGAAATCCTTATGCCTGATATAGCAGACTGTAACCTAGAAAAGAGTTTTGTGTAACTGAGCTCTAACCAATTCACTCCATACAATATTTTTATCCTCGTGGATAAAAGATGAACAATGATCTAAGCAATTGAAGTCTTCTTAAACCCACGGAATAATAGTACTGACTTAGAGAGACCAATCATCGCCTTTGTTGAGTGACTAATATGTCACACATGAATTACTCAGCTCGATCAAAAGTGAAATAGCTAACATTTTATCTGGATTTCCCGTCTGTATGAATTACTCAGCTCGTCCAAAAGTGAAATAGCTAACATTTTATCTGGATTTCCCGTCTGTATGAATTACTCAGCTCGTTCAAAAGTGAAATAGCTAACATTTTATCTGGATTTCCCATCTGTATTGACCATAATAAAGTGAAGTGCAAGGCTTTGGAAAAAACATCAGTTGAGGGCCTTGAGGTCAAGTGACCATTACAAAGGCCTGGGCTGGATTGGACCATGGGCAGGTTCTCCGTCTTCAACTGAGCAAAAAAAGAAGGTTCTTCGTTCAAAGAATTAACTTTATAGTTAGCGAACAATTGGAACTTAAAACTATGATACTGACAAGACTTCACCAGGTTCGAGATAACTAGTGCCAAACATCAATTGCGTGAACGGTGAACCAAGGGAAGATACTTTCGAAAGACGCTATAAACTACGTGAAAATGAATTTAAAAGCAAGTAAATGTTTCAATAGCGAGAACAGAAAACTTCTGTAGAACTGATAATAATCCAGCAACATTGGCAGGGTAACTTGCGAAATTGGTTCCTGAAGCTATCTCTGTGTGTCAATTTGCTCCCTTTCAGGTGTGTTTACAGGGGAAGTCACATGGGTTTGTTGGGTGTTTTACTTGGTCCCTTCTGAGCTATTACTTGAAAAAGAGAGCATGATCAGATTATTGTGAAATTTGTTGAAGAGTGCAATTAACAATTTACAAATTAGTCAATCCAGGTATATTCACAGAATTCGCAAGTCTACCAATCACATTCCCGATTTGTACCAATAAAGCAATAATCCATCAAGCATGAAACTTGCACACTGGCCCGGTGGCCCGCCCAACCCAGCCCTATTTTTTTAGGGTTTGGGATATATATTTAGGCCTATAGGGTTGGGCCGGGTTGATATTTTAAGCCCGATTAGTTAATGGGATGGGTTTGGGAAAATCCTCAAAGCCCGGCCCGAATATAATTTGTTTGCATGTCAAGATTTATGAATGTCGGAGAGTTTCACTTTATGAACACTTTTATTGCCTTTTGAGAGAATTTAATTATTAGAACCATAATGTTTTATGGGTTTGTTTTTAATAGTATTGCGAGAACATAAAACTTTAAGTATTCCCAGTTGTGAATTCTAATTTGTGATCGTTGTAGTTGATTTTTTTATGTTTGTGACATCACGCTTTAGAAAAAAAAAATGGGCTTGTTGGGTGGGTATGGGAAACAAAACTTTAATTGGACTGGGTTTGGGAATATAAAATGAAGCCCAATTTGTAATGAGCCGGGCTTGGGCAAGCATAAGTTTCGTTCGTATGTAGTATAAGCCCGGCCCGAACCCGACCCGGCCTGAGGTATGTGCACCCCTACATGAAAGTACTTGCCTCTTCAGTAACTGTAGCCCTAGCCCTTTGGTGTCTTTCCACCAACTCTGTTAGAACTTCACCAAGTCGCTTCTTCACATCCCCAGTTAGCATACGTCCTGCACCATATTCCTGATACCAAATAACAAGGCATTCGTAAGAAACATGACACAGCTGCAGCCACCTTTTGTGCTTCACAGAATGGAGTGGAACAGGCATGAACTATGTAAAAGATGTCTCACCCTTCTTATGTGTTCGAGTTCAGCATCATCCTCGAGGAAAAAACCAAGATATTTGATTGATATGTCTACCTGCATAATATTGCAAAAGATATAGCATGGAGAAGTTTAATATGAGTATGACTCCATTGAGAACTGCTTCTATGAGGCATCAAGCTCCGATCAAAAAATAAAGTAAAGAGGAATCAAGCAGAAAATTGGCAAAAACATGCCATGTCACAAGACGTACAAAGATATAAAACAGAAGGACAAGCAGATGCATAGGAAGTGCAAGGAACTTAACCACGAATAGTAGGGACATCGAGAATGGGTCTGGTAGATGTCAAAAAGTTACAGAGTAAAGCCACAAGCCTAATTAAGGTGGAACATTTTTTCAGCAAAAGAACAATGCACAATACTTGCGAGCCTGACAAAGGGTCACACTTCACAGCTGATACGATTATTTGCACAATACATATATCTATTTAATCCGCATGTTGGAACGGCTCCCAAAGGACTGACAATTGCGAACGGAGGGAGTACATGGTAATACTAGATGTATGGAGGTCATGCTTTTGCAATGGAATTTCATCCTTCATCTTACATTTACAAATTCAAATAATAATAAGTTTAGTACCTCAAGATTCGCTCCATACTGCCTCTGCTTCTCTATAGTATCTTGCCCACCAGAGAATGCGTATTTATTAATCTGCATACAAAATACAGCTAGTCAGTAATCACTTATGATCCAACACGCGAGCATATCGGCTCAACATGCAAATACTGCAACCAAATTCCGAATCACAGTGGAAGGCAACATGCAAATACTGTAAGAGAAAGGCAACATATGAATGCTGCAAACGAAGGCCAAATCATAGTTTGATGCATCAATGTCCAACAATGATGTATATGCATGCATTAAAATTGAACAAATTCCCTCCATCATCACATACAACAACTTTTCTTACATACTAAAACATACAAGAAAATCCAGGCTACTACAATCGACAAGCACATCATGCCTAGATTGCAGCACACCAGAAAAGACATACACCTAAAACGATATTCAGTCAAGGATAAAACTCATAAATCTATTCAACAAGCCTTAAGCCCTTAACCCAAACACTTGCTGCCAGCGACAAAATCCGCTCCTCCATTTGGCTAAGTATAAAGCTACACAATCACTCAAATTCAAGACAACCTTCTTCCATACAATCAAAAAAATTGTAGGTTAATGAAATCCTTTCCATTGAGCCAGTCCACTAATATCACCCACATAAGTCATAAATACAAACCTTGTTTTTCAGGATCTTTCCAGAATCAGTAACATATATTGCAGAATTCGGATCACTTGCAGACATTTTCCCCGTCTCTCCCTGTGATATTCACGATGTGAGAAAAGAAAAATCTTTATTAACAGCAAAGAAATATAATCTAAACAAATAAGAGTTAGTTTGAATGATAGGATAAAACTGCTAAAAAATATATATATTCAACCCAACTAACGTCCAAGAAATATATTCTAATAAAGTTAGGCAATCCATGAGATATAATCAATCCAACTACAATACAGACACACTTGAACGGGGAAATTATTACTCCCTCCGTCCCAATTTGTTATGCCTATTTCCTTTTTGGGACATCTCAAAAAATTGTCTATGTTTCATAATCTATAATGTATTTTATGATTTCGAAATCTTTGTTTAACAAAATTAATTGAGATCTATCAAATAAGATCCATATTGAATAAGTAACATTTTTTGAGAAGCAAAGATTGTTTGCAATCTAATTGAAGGGAACCTGAAGGGCAGGAAAGAACAATGACTCAATCAGAGCAGGCTTGTGATACCCCAGCCGAGGAGCAACATCTCGTGTCATTCGAAAATAAGGATCCTGAAGAAAATTGCGAGTCAGAGTTCACCATAAGAAAAGCAAGATGGCAGAAAACAAAATATTTTTACCAATATGAGATTTTAAACCCAACACAATATACGCGCACAATAACCACAGACCCCAAGGAGGCATTCATGCCAGATAAACTACAAAAACAATCCTTGGATGTTATATGATGAAAAAAGTTTAACTGTGATGCATGTGTAAAGATGGAGACCATATCCAGATTGGCATAATAAGCAACTTAAATCCAAAAATGTGTTCACATCATTGAGAAACATCTGGCTGTAAAGCCAAATTTCTAGCAAGTTTTGAATTCCCCGAAACAGTGAGACTTGCAAACAATCCCTCAGCCAAAAGTAACAAATAACTGAAAGGATTAAAGAGCAACATCAAACTAGAAATAAATCCAGAAAGATTTTTCTCCAAGCCCATTCCCAATGTTGGTTTCCCTATAGTCTTGAACTCTGCTACTATGATTAAAAAAAAAAAACACGTACAACAACTTCAGGCAGCAAATCCCTGTCATCTTGCATCTACAAGATCCACAAACCACTGGCATCTCCAATGGTTTTATGAACATTACTCAAGTGTGAATGTTAACAACCAAGATTCAGGTCTGGACTATCTAAAAACTTGAGACGGAATTGTAAACCACCAAATCTACCACAAGTGTGACAAGACTACAGTCTAAGTGCTAAAAAGAAGACACTGATGAAAGAAAAGAAGATGAAAGGGGAGAAAAAAAAACTAATTCATAACGCAAAACTTACCAATTCAAAAGATCTACAACGCACTAAAATGGTACTTTGTTATTTTGCGGCTATCCGAAATTGACCGGATACTATTCTTACCCAAATCAATCACATAAACAAAATGGAGCCTCTAGGTTTATCAACTTATAAATCATATTTACCCAGATATTATTCAATTATAGGATTAACAAGTGAACTCACTGTTCAAAAAAAAATAATGTGAACCAACAAGAACATAAGCATTCAAATGCCGAGAAGAATCAACCTGATCAATTGCACATGGAATCAAGCAGCGGGGATTTTCTTTGCCCAAAAAGAGGTGTGGAAATGAGCTGGGAAAAGATGGAGCAGCCTGCAGGTAACGCAATTTCAGCATGTAGAATCTTTACACTAGAACCAAAAAATTGAGAACAAAAGCAAATGGAGGCAAGGAAGATGAACATGAACATAAGTGTTTATTTATCTTTATTTATACACTACATTTGTTTCCAGTTTCCACTCAAACAAGTCGATTGTAAAGAAAGGCAATATCCAGGTTTTGATAAGTTGGCTTTTTAGATTTTTTTGATCTTTTTAAGCTGCAAAAGAAAATATGGTGAAAATATGCAAAGTACTACCGAACACCCAACCCAAATTACGTATAATTGTTTAAGCACGTGAATTCAAATTTAAGATAGACAAGTTACAAATAAGTGAAAAGTGAAAACAAACGGGTGATTCCTTTCACATTTATCCGATCCTGTGTTATGTGGATAGTGTCAGAAGAATTGCACAATGAAGAAGACTGTCAAATTAACTTTGGACAGATTTTCACTAGAAAGCAGCTTCATCATCAGAGGGCTTAGGACAACGAGATTGACCTTGGAGGCACACCAAAGAGAGCTTGGGATATAGGAATTTCTGCAATTGGCGAAAAAGCCTCTACCAGTGTATAGGCTTCTATTATGGGTGAACTTCCAAGCCTCTACGGCTCTACCACTGTACAGGCTTCTATTGTGCAGGATATTCCAGAATGTCTCAGTACTCGGTAGTCAACCAACTCTTTCGTTTCTCGAGGTGGTCTTCCAATCCTCTACCACTGTACAGGCTTCTATTGTGCAGGATATTCCAGAATGGCTCGATAGTCGATAGTCGACCAACTCTTTCTTTTCTCGAGGTGGTCAATCAATTTATTCGACCAACATTATGCTTTGTCCCTAGTCCCTTGGACCATTATGCTTCACTTGTCGCGACTTGCTTTGTGGTCAACAAGATTTCAAAGACGAAAACCTTTGGTTTTACAAACTAGTGAGAATCCAAAATTATAGCCATTAACACTTTCTTTAAGTAAACCCCAATGCTTTTTAAAGGTCATTGTTGATGATGAGAGCTCTAGAGTGTTCATACGCATTCCCTTTCTCTTGTTCACTCTTCCATGTGTGTAGGAGAAGCCCATTTGAAGCCATAACTTTTTACCAGGCACTGTAGACAACTCAATTCTTTTGGTGACGGGGAAAACAGAGTTCTGAAAGCGTAAATATTTGAGGAAGGATTTTATTATTGATAGTTTATTATTGATAGTTGATACATATAACCGAGGGGCTTGAATTACAGAGTTGTAACTGGTACTGTAATGGAAAAAAAGATTCAAAACTTCAAATTTATCAAAAGGAGCCCAAACTTTGCATGTCCTATCAAGATCAAACTTGGATGCACCTACTGTTCTAAAATGGCAAAAGAAAGGAAGGAAATAAAAACTAACACAAGAAATGAATTTACATGCACCTACTGTTCCAAAGCAGCATTGCAAAAGAAAGAAAGGAAATAAAAATTAACACAAGAAATGAATTTACATCGGCAACCCCTACGTTAAGGAATGGATATATATATATATATATATATATATATATATATATATATATAAAGCTTCACATCCGGGATCGGGGACTCCATGATCCGAGCATTTTTTTGACAATCCGAGCCGTCCAATGTGTTCAGAAGGTGTTTTCAAGGGTCCACGCGGAAAATCTTCAAAAAAAAATACCGGGAAGGGCTTGATCCAAGCAGTTTTCGCAAAAACTTTCTATTTACAGTTTTTGCGAAAACTGCTTGGATCAAGCCCTTCCCGGTATTTTTTTTTGAAGATTTCCCGTGTGGACCCTTGAAAACACCTTCTGAACACATTGGACGGCTCGGATTTTCCAAAAATAATTTGCAACACAAAAAAAATTTGGACTAGAAAATTTCCGTATATATATATATTAAGTAGTATAATTCCCATCTAATTGCATGAGCATGACGTTGAGAGTATAACTGAAAACCATAACTGTTAATGGTAAGAGGAAGGATGGCATTTATCAACAATACAATATAATTTTTTGCACAGCCATGCAAGCATAACAAACGTCTCTACCTGAACAGCAGGAAAACTGATCTTTCCAATATGATCTTCACCAGCGAAGCCAAAAATACCTACAACCTGAACATAGCACAAATGACAGAAGGCAATGAAGACACACCAAACGTATAAACTCAGAAAAAAAAATCAACTGTCACCTTATTGTATGTGACACATTTGTCAATCTTCACCATGTTCTCGTAAAAGGTACTGCCAAGGAAAAATCAGGGAATGCATGTGGTGAATAGTGTAATCCGGAAGTGAATTCGAGGAAAAATACTTTATTTGCCACTTACACATGAGATAAAGAATAGAAAACACTTGCAATGTCATCAGAGTTGTTAAGATCAAAGTGGGAGTATTATTTTAATATCCTGACCCTACATAATTGTGAGAATTGAATCTCTCCTAAGTGCGGACATGGACGAAATGCTTGTGGAACTGTGATGTAGGAAATGGGTTGGTGGGACCCCTAGTGAGACAAGAAAAAGAAATAAGAAAAGAAAGAAAAGAGAATATAAGAATTCTTTGAGGAAAAGTTAGCTGGTGGCCAAGTGATTTTGTACGTGGATGTGTGCATGGAGTACTTGGTTGATAGGTATTGTGAGAGTGCATGTTATAGAAGACAAAAATAGACAATGGCTAAGTGTCCACTTTGGGTTTATTTTGGTGTCTACGTTTGGTATAAAGAAGAGTTGGGTGGTAAACTGGGGAGATAGAAATGGAACGAGGAAATAACAGTGACGGTGGGAGCTAGAAGCTCATGGGTAGAGCTGTGGGTTGTTTGTTTTGATTTCAGAGTTTTGAGGGTTTATAATTGAGAAGACCATAGGGGTATAATTTTTATTGCCGTTTGGGTTGATTTTTGTCTAAAGATTGGTAGGAATTTGTGACTAATTGTGGAGAGTTTTGGGGTGTTACAATTATATATATATATATATATCGGTTGCGGGACGCCGTGCACCCAGGTAAATAACAAACGAGATGAATACAAAGGTTAAACGAGCATCCCACACCCAAAAGGTGCCCCACATAGGTCTTCCCCGAAACCCCCCAGTAACTAAGGTAAACAATGGAGGAAAAACACATTTCTTATTTAGGATACAACATCATGCCAAAAATCACAGCAATATTGCTCGAAAGCATATGAAGGGCCAACAGAACTATTAGTTATAGGTATCAGTTGATGTGCTTGGCCAACATGAAGTACTAGGGATTAGACCTTGGTTGATTTTTGAGGTTATGAAAGTTGAAAATCAGCCTATCAAAGTTTAGAAAAACTTATACAAAACAAAAATTCCAAATTTGTTTAGAATTGAATGCCAAAATCATTTCCAAAACAAGTGATATACTTTCAACATCGACCTTAAACAATGGTGATTCACGCCTTCCTCACGGGTGTTAGAAGCAGAGGAGTCAAAGAATGGAACCCAACCACTTAAATGATACTATTTATATGACAGTTAAAGCATTATCGTAAGCTACTGAGAGTCAACGGAACATGCATAATACTCACCCACCAACATAATTGAAATCCGAGAAGATGAAGGTTCTCGAAATGTCAAAGCCACAAGCTATTATGTCTTTAGCATTCTCACGGGCAAGTCTTTTGCTCTCCTCAACGGACAAATTTTTCCACATGCACTTCTCATCATCAGTCAACTGTATGACAAGAGGAACCTTAAAAGCATCCTGCAAATATCTGCAGCAGTACACCTGTTCATAAGCTAAACAACATGAAAATGAATCGATTCAACATCTTTCTCACCACCCACATCTCACATCTCACAAATTATTGTTTGAGTTACAGTCTATGCAAAATCTGGCACGAGAAGCAGAACACAACAGAGTATATATGCAATTTTCTCACGGGTTCTAAAACCACTCAAATTTATAGAGAGGAAATTACAGAACAGCAGTCTGCTAGAGGCATTCTTTTTTCATTATGACATGACACTTGAAAATGACAGAACCCAATGGAGGTGCAGAAACTTATTTAGCCTAGACTCCTGTAGGTACAAGATTCAAGTGTTGACCTAAACACCAGCCAAAATCCTTGAAAGTAAGCCACTTGAAGACACAACTTAAATCTACAATGTGATGGATCGCTCAATCATGAGAGACAGCAGACATCGTAACAAGATCACAAAACCAAATTATACCAGGTAGTTTTTGGTACTTCAAATGGACAGAGTGCCCAAGCCACATTCGGCATATCACGACATAGAATCATGTATAACACACGAAAGAGATAGAACATATCTACGTCAAAAACAATAGAGAGCATCTTAAAGGTTCTCTTGGAACATCTCAAATATTTTCTCAAAGCCAAAGTCAATTTTGGGGATGCTACAACGTCAAAATGCCACTATTAAGCAATATGACTCCAATGGATTAACAGAGACTGCATAAAAATCTAACCTTGACCCATTTTAGTAGGGCCCATCAAGGGGGAGGAAGGAGAGAGGAGACCAAAACAATTGGGTCCTGTCAAGTACAGTGCCAGAATTTGGCAAGGTATAATTTGCCTATAGGGTTGGAGTTCTGGAGATGTTTTCTTTGTGAGTGTTAATGCCAAATTTTTGCGTTCGCAAAGAAAATAGCCAAGGGCTGGAGACACTCTTGTTAGTGGTATTTGAGAGCATCAATGCTGGAGTTGTATCCATCCACATAACACTTTCTGTTTTAGCCTACAGTTACTTGAATGCAAAACAGCCTGATGAAAACAGGTTGATTTGTTCTGACTGCAGCATTAATGCTGCTATTTTTCTACATAGCTAGCTCAGGTTTCTATTGCTAAGTCGGCATTTGTGATCTGTTCCTAATAGGGCTAAGTTGAATTGGTCGTCAAGACTTGAGACTTGGTGCTGCGCTCCCTCCAAAGATCTTTCAAAACCTCAGTTGCTATCAGCTGTGACAGGGCCAATCCTCATGGGAATTTGCCCCAGATAATTGGACTCCAAGTGGACGTGGTATTGGGTCCCCAGCGACTAGTTGACTTTTGAGTAAACTGGCCCGGACATCCTAAGTTGGTTTGGGTTGGTTTGTTTTGTTTGCAAAAGGGTGTTGCTTTGATTGCTTCCTGTACGGCCATACGGGTGTTGGTTATGGTAACAAAATTAAACTTACCCAGAACCCAAAAAAAAAAAAAAAAAAGAGGCAAAACTTGAATACAAAACATAGAAACTGATACATAGACTGGACAACGTATTTAGGTAAAGGGATGGAGAGCATACTTGGTGAACATGAAGGGAACGAGATGTCCCAAATGCAAAGCTTCGGAAGAGGGTCCTCTGCCGGTATACAGATAGAACTTCTCTCCTCTTTCATAAGCGTCCAGAATCTCATTGAAATCCCTGCCAATTATATACACACAAACGCATAATCCGCATGCATGCATATGTAGAGAGAGAGAGAGAGAGAGAGAGAGAGAGAGAGAGAGAGAGAGAGAGAGAGAGAGAGAGAGAGAGTACCGGTGAGCAAAGAAAACGCCACGGCGGAGGAAGACGTGAGGAGGACGAGAGGTGAGGCGGTGAACACGATCGATGATGGATTGGTCGAGCCTTTGACAGCCGAATTGGACTATGAGTTTGTCGTAATCGATCTTTCCTCCTTCCTTGGCCGATACCTCCCATGGATTCACCACTTGATCCTCCTCTGGCTTTTCTGCTGCTGGTACTGCTACTTCGCCGTCTCCACCCGCCATTGCTGTTTGCCCTTGTCTCTCTCTCTATTTCTCTCTTGCTAGTGCACCAAAGCAACGTCAAAATAAGCCACTGTCCAATGTTAAAACAAAATGCACTTAGGTAAATGGGCGAGCTACTGTTCTCTCTACTGAACAACCCTAGAAAACCAAAGCTATAGACAAAGTTGTTGATTTTCCACGACCTCTGAAACTTGATACCTTAACCAACGATCGACGACGAAGTCAGAGGCAAGGACCGGGTCAATTCCCGATCGGCGGCGAGGGAGGAGTCGAGGCAGAGGACGAGTTGCCAGGGGCGGAGGCGGAGTAAGGTGATGTGTGGGAGGAACGCGAGGGCTGACGATGTGGATTGGGTTTTGTGGTTTTGGTTTTGGGCTGATGATCTTTAAATTGACGATGTGGATCGAAAGATTGAGTTTTGGGGTTTTGGTTTTGGATTGGGTTTTGGTAAAGCTTTTGAGGTTTCGGATTGGGTTTGGTAAAGGTTTTAGGAAAAAAATTTGGGTACCGAATGAGTACCACATGTCCATGCCGAGCGCAATCTCGGCCATTGAAAAGTATTTTGGACTGTCCAGATTGATTCCCTCTCTCTCCTCTCACCCGACCACTTTCTCTCCTCTTTTTCTCTCTCCTTTTTTCCGGACCTTTGGATCGCGTTTTGGACGGCTGAGATTGTCGAGCGGGTACCACGTAGGCAATACCCACTCGGCACTGAAAAATTTCTCAGGTTTTAGAGCTTTTCTCCCCTTTTATCCTGTACGTGACCTCTTCCCTAAATCAAATCAACTAATCTTTCACGCCACTGTGTCGAAAACGCAGTAGGTTCGGCTGTGCACTGCGGCGACCGTGGCTGGACCCTCCCTTAATTGTTTTCCCTCTTTTTCTCCTTGGCTAGAAACCTGAAATTGGAACATCGGCCATGCTGGTGTCGTGCGAGTTAGATTCAAAGTATGTAGTGTCGTGTCATAAATTCCCACCCCTAATATATACATCTAATAGGGTACTGGTTAGATTCAAAGTATGTATATATGTATATACTAGTTTTGATCTTGATTTACACATTACTTTTGTTAGATTAAAAGAATCGATTGACCGAAGCAATTAGAATTTCAATTGGTGTTGGTTATGAAACGGTTAAATACCCAAGCAATTAGAATTCTGATTAGCTTACTGGTGGTATAAACATATGTGTACCCATATGCAGATAGCTTAATCGTTCAACTAAGGCTAGTTTTTTAGTTAATTTAATCAAGATTGGTAGACCCATATATTAGCCGTGAACATTTTCGAAGGCCTATAATATTTCGATTTCATTGTGGAGCATATTATGACACGAGGTAATTGACAAATATGTCGGTCCAAGACATAAGGACGAGAATGATCAAGTTTTTAGCTTAACTTTCAACTAGGCAAAGGTGAGATACTCTATACCTTTTATATTGTTTTTTTTCAAGCAAATTTATGTTATGTTTTTCATATGCTCAAAAGTTATGATAAGTGATTAAGGAAGTATGATATGCGAAGGGTGAAAGTTATGACAAGTGATTAATTCATATTCGTTCTGTCATTTAATCGCATCTCTCCTTGATATTAAATGTGTGAAGTTGTTTTGTTGCGGTGTTTGTCACAGGTGCAAATGTGATGCAAGGCTCCCCTCTCTTAATTATTTCGTATTGGATTATTTGATTACTGGTTAGTGAAAAATTTGTGTTTTGACTTTTCTGTTATTATATAATGATTAATAGAACTTTATATTGTTTTGGTTTTTTCTTATTGTGATTGTTGCTGGAAAAATTATTTAATTGTTGTACTCTTATGACACATTTTTTAGACTAGACTAGGGTACTCCAAAATCTTGGTCCGGCGTTGAATACAGCATGATAGGTTTATGTTTAACATGTCAATAGACATCAATGAAGCTGTCTAGTTATAACTTTTTGTATTCAGATACACATACAAAAATATATTCGAACTCAACATTAGTAAACAATATATATACACATAAAAATAATTATATTTTAGGGAGGTGGGTTTAACTACCTCTCCTCCGAAGACAAAGCGGTGGGCTATGGTTTCGATGGAGGAGTTGTGGGCTTGAACGGACGGTCGGCACCGCGCTAACGGTGGCTGTTTTTAGCCTGTTTGCAGGTTGATTTGGGACTATTTTTAGGAGCTAAATGGTGGTGGACAGTAGGGAAAATTTTGGGTCATGCATGATTATGTATCATGCTTTCTCTCTTCTCTGGTTTATGCCGAATATAGGACACAAAAAGGGGTTGGGTTTGTCTTAATAAGGAAAGCAGATTGGTAGGAAGCTTGGTGGGGGAAAAGTTCATGTATGAGTGGAAAAATAAATAAAAGGAAGGTAGAATTTTAGGGCTTTGGACTAGGTCTAAGGATTTTAGTCATATAGGGTGGCCTAACTTAAGGGAAATTGAGATATTTCTCCTTCCTATCTGCTCTGCCGACAATGGAAGTAAATAAGGGAGGAAAGTTTGGGTTCTATACATATAGAGCATGTGAGGAATTGACTTGAGAGTAGACTTAAGATTAAAGGGTATAATATATATAAGTAGATGTATGCATATGTATATTTTTATAAGAGTTTACGGCTGATGGGTGTTTGGATAATTACGCGTAGTGGGCACGCAATATCCACTCATGCACTCAGACCTATGTTCAAGAGAAGTCATAAAAAAAATATAACTATAAGAAATGAAAATTTTAAATAAAAAAAATGTTATTAAAAATTCGGACCATTACAAAATCCCGCGTAGATCCACTTGGAATTTAATTTTGAGATGGATGAACGGTTTGGATTGATTGTTTGGAACCCACAAAGGGTCCCCCAACACCGTTTGTACATGGTCTGTACAGGGGTGGTCGATACCTCTTGTATTCCCGGGTGTAGAATAGTGAAAGTGGACAAACAAACACGGACGGAGGGAGTAACAACTAAACTTTTAGCACCTTTATAGCAAGTAAATTGGTTTTTAGCAACTAAGCTTTTAGCTAATGGGTAATAAATTAGCTTTTAACAATTTAGTTTTTAGCACTTTTGACTTTTAGCAATAGGTGTTAAAAACGAAAATCTCGGCCTTACTCAAATTTAAGTGAACCTATTTTGATATAATAAGTCACCTGATTTATTGTTTCGTCTTTTTTTATTTTTTTCGCATTTGTTTGTATTTCATTTTTTTTTATGTATTATTGGTTTGTCTCGATAGGAGAAATAAAAAAGGTAAGAAATTATGATCCAAATTCAAATTTTTTTTTAATAGAGACAAAAATAAGTCAAAAAGATAGTTTTAAAAACTTATTTTCGAATTTATTCAAAAAATTTAGAGTTCTAATCATACTCCATCTCTTCCTAATTAAGTGTGTTGCTTCGTTGCCGTTAAAAAAAAATATGTTACTTCGTAAATCTAACTTATTAAAGAAATATCATCATTACTCTATTCGTATCAACTTTTACGTCCACTTTACACCTTTCAGTCTTTCACATCAATTTTTACATTCACTTTCTAAAATTATCATCTACTTTTACATTAGTAACTCTTTAGCTGTCAACTTTTCAAATTCAAAAGAACAAAAAAATAATTGTATAATTTTTTTTCAAAACACACTTATTAAGGCCTAAGGGACAATCTAAAAAAAAAAAAAAATACAATTATAAAGGATCCGCACTAAATATACAAAAATTATAAAAAAAATTACAATTATAAAGGAGGGAGTAATTTTTTACTATTTCGATTTCTCTTATCGAAACGAACCAATAATATACAAAAAATTTAACACAAAACTAACGGATCCGCACTACAACCATGTAGTGTGGCACACGAGACGTTGATCTCGACAATGCTCGAATCATGCAAGTGCTAAGATAAAATCTGAGCTGTTGATTGTGCGATCAACAGCTCGGATGTTGCCCTAGTGCCGCACCGCACTACGGTATGCTCTGAACTTTTTTTTCTCCCACAAAAAAAAGTACTACAGTAATTTTTTTCCCGAGCATTTAATGCACGGACAAATGGTCATTTGCATGTAACGGCCCACCAACCCGAACCCAGCAGATCCGCTCTTTTAATACCCGTCCAAAGTCGAGCAAACTGGTCATTTGTAACTACTGCTGGACCCTAAACCCCTCTCTCTCTCTCTCTCTCTCTCTCTCTGTGTGAGCAAAGCAAGCCGCCATATACACAAGTCACAAGGTATGGTTTTGCTTCATCTGCTATAAACGGTTGATCCTTTTCCTATTAAGAATCTGTGATGTGTTCCTAATCTTGGTCTTTTTGTTGATCAGATTTTCCTTATCTAGGTGATCAACAATTCCCATAAGGCCATGGCCCTGGTAAGTTATGCTTAGTGTTTAAGTTATGCTCTCTTAAATTGCAGATCTACGTGTGAATTGCACTGAACCCAATTGGGCTTTTGAGAAGTAAGAGCATCCGCTTTTGTTGCAAAGCCGAAAGCCTTTTTTTTTGGGCTTGCACCAAGTATCGGCATTTCAATTTTCACAGGACACTCATTGTGGTTAGATGCATAATTAAGTCTTTCAAGACTTTAGAAGTTGTTATTGACATATTGTGCTTCCACTTTGGATTGTGAGAAACGGCAGGGCGGCTCCACGATTTTGATCTAGTGATAGACAAAAATACATAATGTGTCCATGATTGAAAGCTATATGAAAAAAAAGAAAAAAACTCTATCTTGACGAAAGAGAAATATACATATACATTATACATTCCCCTGTTTGACAAAAAGAGACTCCAATATATTACAACATCCCACAAGTCTTCATATTTTGAAAGTGTTGAATTATATATTCAATATCAACATTCTTAAACATTAGTTAGTATTCAATTCTTCCTTTGTTCTTTGGCTTGTTCTGATTTTGTGTGGTTCCTTGAATTCCTTCTTCTTTGAGTTTTTCTTTTAATACACAGAGGGGTTGGTTTCCCTGAATCCATTTTGTTTGTTTTATGCCTTGAGGCCAGCTGCCCCCACCACTATCCTAATCAAGTAATAGTATATTGGGCTTTGATCAAAGAAACAATGAATTTATTGGGCTATGCTTATTTTGTTTTGTTGGGCTATAACATTTTGTCTAAATTTAGTTGGACTTTCCTTTATTTTGACTTTGCACGAGTAACCCACCGCCTACAATACTAAAGAAAATTTAATTTATATCAAAAAAATAAAAATTTATCAGTGCATTTTGTTAACCCAGCGAGTTCAACTAGGTGGGGTACTAGTAGAGCCGCATGTGAGAAAGGATGTGAATCGAAGTCGAAGGGAGCCACTTTAAAAAAATATCAGTTTTGGCAAGAATAAGGATTCTTTTCTTATCCCATAAAATCAAGTGGCACTGCGAGCACCAAACTTAACTGACTTATTTGAACTTACATTTAATTTGTTCTCTTGTTACTCTAGTTGCTTTGAGAATCTTCTTTCTAATTGTTAATCTTGAAGAATTGATAATCCTCCAATTGCACAGCTCTTTCTAATGGGAAAATGTATTCTCCAAGTTTATAAGAATGTATTGTTATTTATCTATCTAAGTTTTGAAGTCGGTGGGCAGATGGCTAGCTTCATATATGTAATTTCCTTTGCAGATTTTACATGCGACGAGTACGAATAAAAATGCATTCAAGGCACTCATTGCTGCAGAATACACTGGTGTTGAAGTGGAATTAGTCAAGGACTTTGAGATGGGTGTGTCAAATAAAACTCCCGAGTTTCTCGAAATGAATCCTATAGGGAAGGTATGCGAATACTGATACAGGCTTTTGTTACTTAGGTATCTTAGTGAGATGGTTATGATTTTTTTGATCCCCCTCTCAAGTGTATTATATTTTGTAGGTACCTGTGCTTGAAACACCTGATGGGCCCATATTTGAGAGTAATGCCATTGCACGCTATGGTGAGGTTACTTGTTTTAGCTGTTGACTATCTTTTATGGACGTTTCATAAAAAGCCTAATTGTTATCTTCTCTGCTCCAGTTGCTCGCTTGAAGGATGCCAGTGTACTTTATGGATCTTCCCCTTATGAAACTGTGAGGAATTGGGCTTCAGTTATTTTATTCCCTGAATTCTCTGTTTTATAGTAGAAGCAGGCCATTTACTTTAACTATTTTTCTTTTTATCAATAAAAACCCGAACCACCTTGGTTCCAACAGGCCCAGATTGAGCAATGGATAGATTTTGCATCTCTTGAGATTGATGTCAGTATTTTGCGGTGGTTCATTCCACGGCTTGGTTTTGCTGTATATCTTCCTCCGGTATGTGCAACATATCTGGTTCCTCTATATGATTCGGTAGCTCATGCACAACTTCTTCAATTCATAAGTATTCGTTATGTAGTGAGTACTATGCTGTGATTTATGTTCAAAGGCAGAGGAAGCTGCAATTTCCGCATTGAAGAGAGCATTAGGTGCTTTGAACACCCACCTTGCTTCCAACACTTACTTGGTTGGGCATTCTGTCACATTGGCTGATATTATTATGACATGCAACTTGGTTCTCGGCTTCAATCGGATCATGACTAAGAGCTTTACTTCAGAATTTCCACACGTAGAGAGATACTTTTGGACCATGCTTAATCAACCAAAGTTCCACAAGATATTGGGTGATAAGAAACAGGCAGAATCTGTCCCACCTGTTCAATCAGCAAAGAAGCCATCGCAGACGAAGGAATCTGCAAAACCTAAGGCCAAGGATGAACCTAAAAAAGAGACAAAGAAGGAATCAGTGAAGCCTAAACAGGAGGTAGTTGGAGAGGAGGAAGAGGAGGCACCCAAGCAAAAGCCAAAAAATCCCCTTGATCTTTTGCCTCCCAGTAAAATGATACTTGATGACTGGAAGAGACTATATTCCAACACAAAGACCAACTTCCGTGAGGTTGCTATAAAAGGTCAGTATACCCCATTTTAATTCCTTGTTTTGCACTGGTAGTTAAGTCTCCTCAGTGAATATTTACCTGGTGGATTACTCGTCGAGATGAAAAGCAGCTATCTGTTTGTTTGTAGACAATTCGAAAACATTGGTTAGCATCCTTCCTCTTTGTATTTGCACAAATTTATCTTGATGTAGGTATTGCTCAGTCCAATGAGCAGGCATTATTTTGTATCAAACTATCAATGACATCTATATTCGTCTATAGTATAATTTATAAGCTATTGATCGACATTGCCAACATACTTAGCCAGTACTCCTAATTTGGGCTGCTAGCTGCTTGATACATTATTAATTATCCTGACTTGGATGCTTGGATTCATGCTAATCCAGTATTTGAGAAACAATTTAGGACATGTCATTCTCATCTTTTATTTTTCTTGTGTTTTCTGTGTGGTTCAGAATATGTAAGTCTTATGTCTCATGGTTCAGAATATGTAGTCTTATGTCTCATGTTTGACTTTTGCATTTGTAAGGCTAACATCACTACTGGGGGGACATGATTATAAATGTGATCTAGAGCATTGTAAGCAAAATAGAACCGACCCAGACACGCAACACAACATGAACATGACACTGACATGCCGATTTGATTGCCCGGCATGTTTCTTGATAATGTCTGATGCACGATCGACACCAATACATGACCTCAGGCCGTGCTTCATAGCTTCTAGGCTTGACCACTTGAGAGTTGCGAAACATTATTTGAGTGATTGCTACCTCTCCTTTGAGTTCTATTTTGAACTAGCTTTTTACGCGCAAATACTAATACCCTATTGGCCCTTTTTCTAGCGGGGTAAGTTTTGAAGGGGTAGGTGGCAATATAATTGGAGGGGGTAGAATAGTGTATTTATATAGGGGTGTTCACTTATACAAGGTTTGTTTGGGTAGGGGATGTGGATGGATAATTACATTCCATAAATGGTGTTTCTGTAAATAAACCGGATCTAGAGGGTCCAAAATTTTGGAAAGTGGGGAGGAAGTCCATAAATTATCCAGCTGTGAAAATGAAAGCAAACCCGAAGATGGGTGGAGCTGGATTTCGAAATCGGGGCTATGCTATATGGCCGTATTTGACCCCTAACAAACAGGTTGTACCGGTTTACGTTTCGGTCTGTGCCCTTTTAAACATGATACATATTTCCAAAATTGAAAATTTAGCAATCTCGCTTTTGAATAAACTTGTCTCCTTACCATTTCTCTCAGAAGGAAAAAATTGAATATAAGGAAACAAAGTCTAGATAGAGTGCCCATCTAAAAAATCATCATGTGAATTTTGCAGGACAAATTACGAAGACAAACCTGTGAAGCTCCTTTCTGATTAGTTTAAAGAATAATCATAGAAATAACCCGTCTTTTGCCACCATCACCACCACAAACACCCACCACTATCGCTACTCACACGCACAACAATCTGCCCTACGGCTTGCCGCCATTCAAACCAACCCCACAAAAGTGCAACACAGAGATTTCAGCTATGGCAAACCATGTGCTTGAACACACAGAAATACATCTTGTGCCTGTATGTACGACTGTGCATACATATATTTTTGTCATCATGTATATTATCTGGTTTGAGTCTTCAAGGGAGATTTATAGATTTTGACATCGTTTAGAGCTTGGAAGGTTTTGAAACAGAGATATTTGATTCAGAGGGATTAGTAGAGGGATGAAGGGGGAGAGATTGCTGCTGCTGATAATGATAATGCTAATGATGGATGTGAAGGTTTAGATGGATTTAATAGTTTGAGAGGAGAGAAGGGGAAGTCTTACTATGGATGTGGAGGTGAGAGAAGCTAGGAAGAAAGGGTGTGCAGTTTGGCCTAAGCAAAAATCCATGCTTGGATGTACACGTCCATGAATACACATATACTAGTGCTGTTATCTTTCAAATGTGGCCAAGTTTTACCATCCCTATTCTTAATTAGCTATTTTCTTGGTTTGCAGGATTTTGGGATATGTATGATCCTGAGGGATACTCCCTATGGTTTTGCGACTACAAGTACAATGAGGAAAATACTGTATCATTCGTGACTTTAAACAAGGTGGGTGGTTTCCTACAGCGAATGGATCTAGCTCGCAAATATGCATTTGGGAAGATGCTAGTGATCGGTTCCGAGCCCCCATTCAAAGTGAAGGGATTGTGGCTCTTCCGAGGGCAAGAGATCCCCCAGTTTGTGATTGATGAATGTTACGACATGGAACTGTATGAGTGGAAGAAGGTTGACATTTCCGATGGGGATCAAAAGGAGCGTGTGAATCAGATGATTGAAGATTATGAGCCCTTTGAAGGTGAGGCTCTGCTGGATGCAAAATGCTTCAAGTAAAAAGTTAAACATCACGGAGAAAGGTCGTAATAGTTCGGCATCTGACCTACGGTCAGTTTGTTTTCACCCTCTATCGAGTTTGTAATTTGAGGCTCAAGACTGTTGTATTGAGATAGTTTTGGACTTCTAATGTGGTACCAGTCTTTTTCATTTTCAAATTTGTGATTGCACTCTACTGATCTTTGAGGTGGATTTGAGTTGCTATTTATTCAAGATAACCATACAATTAGCAAAATAAAGAAGAAAAACGCGCTCTTGGCACTTGGTTCATGCACGCACTCTCGTGCTGGGGCTTTGCACGATGTCAAAGGCGGCTTCTCATTCGAATGAAGTGAATTTCTTGGTTGGCCCTCGCATTTAGCTGAAGAGTACACGCAGACCCAGAAAATGCATCGACGGGTGAAATCCATCCGTTACACTGTTTGAATTGTGTATCGGATGGATTTCACCCGTCGGATGCATTTTCTAAGTGTTTTTATGGGTTTCTTTTCTGGTACTGTACTAGACCTCCTAGTATATCGGGTGGGATTCTCTTGGGTATAGATTTGTTCATTTCACGTGTTTGTGGGATCCATCACAAATTTCAATAATTATTCAGTCGTCTTAGGGCTTTGCGACATGCTGTGTCCGCCTTTCCTTACGCATATTTTCGCGAGATTCATACACCTAATATTAGGTTTGAGATATAATGTGTAGCTGAAAAGCATATTGGGTCGCAATGCCTCAAGACCAATAAACAATTTTTCTGTTTTATTGTTTTGATTAATTTGATTTGGTGGATGTTGACTATACAGGCAAAGTTTATCACCTAATATTGTCAAGTGTTTTATTTCTTTTCGAAATTGAGTTAGCAGTATCTTGAAAACCATGTTTATGAATCTGTGATGGAGCCACGGACGGAGGGGTATAAGAGGTCACAATTAAACCACCACATTTTCAAGTTAATTTGAAAAAGTTCTATAAGATCGGCTCTGCAATTCGTAAAAAAAAAAAGTTGATAAACTTTCTATCTATATATGTGAAAACCTCCCTTAAAATTTCAAGTTATCGACCATTTTTCAATTGTAGTTATAAAACTAAATGCGATTATAGTGGGAGATAACTAGTCTCATGGAATATGAAAAAACAGCGAATGACAGCTTTTTAAAAAAACAATTTCCCGGAATCAAGGCCCAACTAATCAGTAGCTTATACATCAAGGTTACTATATGGCCAAATAGTCCTCATGGGACGTGTCAGTTGTGGTTATAAAATTAAATGCGATTACAGTAGGAGATAACTAGTCTTGTGAACTGTGAAAAGACAGCAAATGACAATTACCAAATGGCCAAATAGTCCTCACGGGACTTGGGTTCCCATAGTGATTCAAGTCACTACATTCCTGTAGTGACTTCAATTGTTGGTCTTCTGAAATCTTCATTTGGGATCAGACCTGTTCATTCTTTCAGGAATTTTGAGCACATTATGTGTACAAAAATTATGATCATCAGAGATTGGTAGACACACAATTGAGACAATTTGTCTTACAGTGTATTCTCCGTATGATATTGGCCATCTATATAATGGTTTCCGAACATATAAATACCAATATCCAATCAATATGATTTTTTGCATCAATATCTATTCAACATTCCCAACAAATTATACGGTTCCGATCCCAAATACTCTCTCCGTCCTATTTTGATAGTCTAGTTCGGTCTCCAGTACAATTTTTAAATTGTGAATATCTTTCAATCTACAATATTTTTAAAGATTTTAAAAATTTGTATAATAGAACTAATTGAGATTTATCATATGAGATCTATATTACATATAAAATTCATTATAGATTGAAAGATATTAACAATTTAAAAATTGAACTGGAGACTGAACTAAGACTATTATCATAATGGGATGGAGGAAATACATATTATAGATAACCCACAATTGAGTTCACTAGTAATTGTGGTCACCATGAGTGCAATTCCGGTCTGTATCCGAAATCCTCACACGTACCATGCACCTTTGTCTATCAAAATGAGACGGAGGAAGTAAAAACTTATGGAGGGTGTACAATTGAATTCACTTTAATCGTGGTCATGCGATTTCGGTCCGTACCCCAAAGTCCCCACGCGTACCCGTCCACCTTTGTCTAAAATTCTTTAATTTTGAGTGTCCACAAAAACCAAATAGCTCACGCGCACTCGGAGTGGAACGGCGATTAGTAGGAGGGAGATAGAGAACGAAGATCTGCGAAGCACACAGGTGGTAGATTCGTTTCCCGATCGAACTTTCAAGCCTCGATTCAGCAGCATCTTCAGATATCATCATCGTCGATCTAATCACCATTTCCACAGACCGATCTTCGATCTAGAACCATCGATTCAGGTAAAAACATGAACTGATTCGAATGTACTCATGGTTTTCTTACGCCGTACCCTAATATTGCATCGTACGTGGTACGCATACGGCGAATTTTCCGGCGTACCCGGGCTTCATAGCCAGAAAGCAAATTTCACCTGAGAACATCCATTCCACAGAATTTAGAGCTTAGTAAAATACACTAATAGTATGATTGTAGATGGGCATACGATTCAGGCAAAACGTATATCGAGTGGTAACTGACTTGATGAGAATTGCGTATTTGTTAATTGTTAGAGTCGTGTTCGGTTTCGTTGCTGTTATGTAATCAGTTTAGTTTCTCTTAAGGTCAATCAGGGTGGATGAAAGAATGTTCTTTTTAGACCTCCGCCCTTCTCTCTCTCTCTCTCTCTACAATTTCAGGTTGTGCTGACTCTGCTGCTCAATTTTGCAGATATTCATTGCGTTTCAGATTTTGCTGAGAATCGTTATATTGAATCGATATTGAATCGCTAAGCAAGAATTAACATGCAGGTGTGTTTTTTTTTTTTGGCAATTATGGTTTGTACTTGTCTCAAGAGAGATAAATGTTGGTTTTCTTGGTAACTTCACTTCGAAAAAATAGTCATGTTAAAAACCATGAGGTTTTTCGCTGTTGTCTGTGTCGCTTTATTTGTGTTGGAACACGGAAATTGAAAGGAAGCAAAACTAAAAGTCTGGCTTCTTAATTTACTGAAACTTTAATTGATCAACTGATGGTTGAGCCAGCCTTGCAGACTTATGTTCGTGCCTTGGTTTTCTCTTTGCAATCAATCCTGAGACATAAATCGAGGACTCAAATTTGATGTTGATCAATCTACTGAGATAGTTTCATCACCTCATTGAAAATTAGTGATTTATTTAACACCTGAGACTGGTGCATCATTTGATGAAATCAAGAAATGTGGTAGTTTAGTAGACACATTAAACACAGTTTTAGTTCATTGCATCTATAATTGGTAGTAAGTTCGATGTATGCATTTATATCTAGGTTCATTCACATTATCTTCTAAAATATATTCATTGGATAGGTTCGTATTTTTGACTTCTAGGAATTAGAATAATTTTTTCCATTGATCATAAATTGGGTTGTAATGTTTCATTTTATGAATAGAGTTGATTATTGAATTTGAGTAATCAAGACTGCGGTCATCGTATTTGGGGCTGCGGTCCTTGCAGAAATCGCCCAATCCTTGTGAGGGTGAAGTGCTGTCTCTCTCGCTCTCTTTTTCTTCTTGTCATTCCTTTATCGGACAATTGCTCAAAAGGCCAAGTTTTTGGCTTTAAAGGGTTTTGGCCTAGTCTAACTTATTTTAAGGATGGATTGGAAGTTTTTGAGGGCTTAAGGACAATACTAGACAAAAGTACCCTTAATGAAATAAAAAGAGTGAAGACTTAAAAGTTGTAGCTGAATTAGGAGAGATAAATGTGAGTGTCGTGTCGAAGTACCTTCCGAGGTGGACCTCTCACCTTGTTCACGACACCTTGCACGTAATATGCGGTCACACCTTGCATGTAGTATGCGAAGTGTACCGTGTTGGACATTGTTCACTACACCTTGCACCTTTAATTTTCATCGATAAAAGTGATCTAGTCGGCCTAATTGATTTCTCTCTCTTCAATTTTGGGAGTGGGTTCAATTTCAGGGTTTAATTTTTGGGGGTTTAGGCTCTTTGGGGTATGGTATAGTGGGTTTAGGCACTTACTGTGTCATACGATTTCATAGGGTTTTAGAAATTTAGGCACTTTCATAGGGTTTTGGAGGTTTATGCACTTTCATACGGTTTTGGGGGTTTAAGCACTTTCCTAAAGTTTGGAGGTTTAGGCACTTTCATAGGGTTTTGGGGGTTCAGGCAGTTTCATGGGCTAGCGAGGACATTTTTGAATGTAGGGGTGATTTGTCCTTTTAACACTAAGGAATTAGTTTGTGTCCTATTTGCACGATTGGCCCCTATACCATATCCTTATCGCCGAAAAGTTCCCTTCTTTTATTTCTTCTTCTTTATGTCTTCTTTGCGCACCTACCCGAGTATTCTTTCCCACCAAAAAACCACCATGTTCATATTGTAGGCGGCAATACTTAGATGTCCTAAAACCGTCCTACATCAGTTTAGTATTAGAGCTCAATCTTGCATCTTTGATGCTCTTTCCAAAAAGCTTCATGCTACTCGTGAAGGTGTTGCAACTTTGAAAAGTGATTTTGCAATGGTCAAGAGTGATGTTGCTACACTAAAAATAGTGTTGTTGCGTTAGTAAGTGGTGTACATGAGATAAAAGCATCGATAGAGAGATTGGTGGTTGCTTTTCTAGGAGATGCTCATGGAGCTAATGATGCAATGGAAGAAACCAACAAATTGGATGCTGAACATGTTGCGAGGGACATCCAAGAGACAATAGAAAGTATTGTTGAAAGTGAAATACGTATAGACCTCTAGCAATTAGAAGAGTTTTTTCATTGCTTATATATTGGGTTTTAATCTTGGGTCCGTTTTTGAGAAGGACATAGTAAATGAGTCTTTATTTCAACAAGGACATCAACTTTTTCTTTAATTCCAAAAGGACAAATCACATACATATTTCAAAAATGCCCCCACTAGCCAATGAAAGTGCCTAAATCCCCAAACTTAATGAGAGTGCCTAAACCTAAACCCCAGGGTACCCTATGAAAGTGCCTAAGACCCTAGGGTACCCTATGAAAGTGCCTAAAATACTAGGGTACCCTATGAAAGTGCCTAAAACTCTAGGGTACCCTATGAAAGTGCCTAAAATACTAGTGTACCCTATGAAAGTGCCTAAAACTCTAGGGTACCCTATGAAAGTGCCTAAAATGCTAGGGTACCCTATAAAAGTGCCTAAACGGCTAAAACCCTATAATGAAAAGTGCACCCTAAGTGCCTAAACCCAAAATGCCTAAACCCACTATAACCTACCCCAAAGAGCCTAACCCCCCCTAAAATTGAACCCAATCCCAAAATTTAAGAGACAAAAAGTTAATTTTAGGTGTTTGACCCATGGATGAGAGAGAGAGAGAGAGAGAGAGAGAGAGAGAGAGAGAGAGAGAGAGAGAGTCGGGTACGAAAATGAAAGTGACCGCATGACCTGTCACTTTAAGGGTTATTAGTCAACAGGAAATGGGAACACGAAATGGAAAAGTGACGCAGGGGGGGCCACATGTCACTCGCATGGAAAATGTACAAGTGACGCAGGTCACTTTCGGTTTGTAACACAGGGACATGGTGCGCGTGAGTGATGGGCTTCATTAAGGGTATTTTTGTCTAGTTTTGTCCTTGAGCCCTCAAAATTTTTCTATCAATGTATTGGAGGCATTAAAATAAGTTAAGCTGGACTAAACACCATTTGAGTAGAGTTGATTATTGAATTTGAGTAATTGAGACTGGGTTCATCGTATTTGGGGTTGCGGTCCTTGCAGAAATCGCTTAACCCTTGCGGGGGTGAATCTCCCTCTCTCTTCTTCTCATTCTTTGATTTCCTCTTTTTTGTGCACCTACCCCGAGTACTATTCTTCTTTCCCACCAAAAAACCACCTCGTTTCATATTGTAGGCGGCAAACTTAGGTCTCCTAAAACCATCCTACATCTATCATGCATGATTGCATGAACATCACCTGAACTGGATTGTTTAGTGTATCCACGTTTGAGAGAGAATGAAAGAATTAAAACCTTAGCATCTACTCAGTGGTAATTTAAAATTTTATTTCTTCTTGAGGAGCACTCGTGAAAGTGCACATTTGAGACCTGGTTGGTAGCCTTCTTTGGCGTAAGAAGCAACCTTTTCTTGAGGTGTCTCTGCATTATGTTTAGCTTTTACTCTATCCTATTCCTATCTAAAACGCTTTTACTCTATCCAGGTATACTTCATGGTTTTGTGCTGAATGCAGGCATCAAGGGCAAGGCTTTTCAAGGAATACAAAGAGGTGCAGCGAGAGAAGGCAGCGGATCCAGATATCCAACTAGTCTGTGACGATTCCAATATATTTAAATGGACTGCTCTTATCAAGGTAGATTTGGTTATGAGAGTAATGGTCCAGTGCTTTATGCTGTTTGTTGACAGAATACTGTATCCAGGGACCATCAGAGACTCCTTACGAGGGTGGTGTTTTCCAGCTTGCTTTCTCTGTCCCTGAACAGTACCCGCTGCAACCTCCTCAAGTGCGGTTCTTAACCAAAATATTCCACCCAAATGTGCACTTTAAGGTATGAATCTTTGATGTGTGCTTTTTCATTATGATATTCTTACTCAAATGCTGAGAAGGGAAAAATGTAGTAGATAAGTAGGGTAGTCATTCAAGTTACATCTGGTTATGTATAACCAGCAGTGCTCTATACGACTCACGTAAAGGTTCAACTTCTGTTATGTTCATTGGTATTTACGATCATCGATTTCCAATTTAACATCTAATTTGCAGGGATTTTATTAAGAAAAGAAGTTTGAAGGCTTTTTCTTTCTTCCGAGTGGGAAAAATGAAAAACAGGGTGTTTGGGGGGAATATAAGCTGCTGACATCATTTTTTGTCCATTTTCTTTGTTTTTTTCACAAGAGAGAGGGGGAGGGAGGGATATGTATTTGATGATGTATTTCATGCACATGCTTAGAAAAGTAGTATATGTATTTGTAGTATAGATATGCTCTAGTATGGACAAAATGAAAGCTTTAGAAAAGTAGTTTGACTAGGTCGGGATTTTCTCTGTGCTTGAAAGCTTTTCAATAACATGTTACAAATCTGTTACGAACAAATGAATTAGAAGAGTGGTTAGTGGTATTTGAGAAACCACGGGGGTACTTCCTTTGTCTTCGCATGCCACAGTGATGTTCATTATCTAGGAAACGTGGAAAGTGGGTTGTAGTTTCACATGTTGGAATGTTCTGAGCAATTTCTTAAAGTTTTTTGAAGTCAATTTTGAACCTTGTTTTGCCTATCTATTGGGTTCAGTGTAATACTTTGATAGCTCATGCTGATTTTTTTTTTGTTCATATGATAGAAGAACTATTTTTACCCTAACCCCACCCCGCCCCACCCAATCACAATGGGTATATCAAATTCCTCTCCATAGGATTTGAGCCCACAGCCTCACTAATTTTTTATTTTTTTGGTAAATATAACCTCTCAGTACTTAGTATTGCTACACAACCACTAGGCCAACTGCCGTGGTTCATGCTGAGTTCTCATGGGACCATATGTATCAGCTGAACAGTTTGGGCAAATGGAACTTTTTTGGAGTTAGAACTTTGTCTAATCCTAGTATAACAAGGTCAAGTTTTTACTTGCTAGATACCAAAGTCATGTCCATACTTCTGTGTTTCATTGGTGGACAGAAGACCTTCACAGGATTGAGAAAACTTTGCGCTCAGTTAAGAACTTGTGGAAAGTGGGAGAAAAGAAAGGAAAATGATTAGGAAGGAAAATGTGAGAAAATGAAATGAAATTTTACTGTGCTTTGAACGCTATTTTGCCATTTTGTCTTCTCTTCTCTCTCAAACCAAAATAGGGAAGGAAAATTTGTTAAACTTTCCTTTCCCTATGTTTCAAACAAACCCTTGCATTCTTGGATCTCAACTCAACATGGTCTAAGCTTATTTCCACTTTGATTTGACCCGTTCCCGTTGGTTGGTAAACTGAACAGTGCTTGTCATTTCTATTATATTTTAATCTCCCCTTTGCAGACAGGAGAGATTTGCCTTGATATCTTGAAGAATGCATGGAGTCCAGCTTGGACGCTCCAGTCTGTTTGTAGGGCTATAATTGCTCTAATGGCCCATCCAGAAGCAGATAGTCCACTCAATTGTGATTCAGGTAAGTTCTCGGTAAATTTTAGCATGGCACTCCAACCTTTCTGTTTTCCCGCATCCTTCTTTGGTTGTTTAAATTGCTGCTGTTGTTGCTTAATTATTGCCATCTCAATCTCACACTTCTGTATGATTTAAACTGCTGGGGTTGAATCACATATTGCAATTAATCCTAACCAATTGAATGAAATATAATGGGTATCATGGTTCTGAACTATGACATGGTATTAGCTAGCATTTTGTGCCTCATGGCCTTATGCTTTTTCCCATGCAATCAAGATTTCTGGAGCTCTTTTAAGTACTTAACCTTAGTTGAATGGTATATTATGATGTTAGGGTTTGTAGGCAAGAAAGAAGAAAGAGAGAGAATAATAAGAAAATAGGTAGAAGCATCAAACTTGCACCTACTTTCCATGATGTATTTATATCAAGATACCGAGAGAATTACAGTAATACCCTAGGTAACATAAATGGAGTGAATAAGCAAGTAAAACAAATAAAGACACTCTTTAACATTCCCCCTCAAGCTGGAGCATAGATATGGAACATGCCGAGCTTGAAGACCAATTGATTGAAACAAGAACGAGACAAAGCTTCGTAAGAATGTCACCCAATTGGTCCTCAGATTGAACATACAGAGTGACAATGTGTTGTCATAATGGCTGTCAGTATGAGATTCTAGGTACTTACAATATCAGTCTTTCAGCATCTGTACATGCCAAGAATCTTGATCGAAAAGGAAAGTACCTTATGATATTGACATTTGTCTAAATATCCGTAACATGTGGACTATAGATTTATAGTGACATTAGAATGGGCAAGAGAAAGGAAATGCCAAACAAGTGAAATCCATATAAAGAAATGTACTTGATGGTATCATGGTGATCTTCCCATCGTATGGATGCTGATTCACGTTATTGAGTCCTGATATGTCTACTCATCCTAGTTTCTGTTGATTTTTCTTTGGATAATGTTGGCTGTCTCCACGTAACTGATCTGTGAAAGTCAAGGAGGGGCTCACATAGACTTTAAGTTGTTGGAATTTTTGGTTATTCTGGATTAGCCCCGAAAGTCGACTGCAAATATTGGCACTTGTGTACTATAGACATTGGATTGGAAATGTGATATTGGAATTAGGCGGCATCGTTTGTGCTTACTAAGGAGATCAGTAAATCCTGACCTTTTAAGCTGGGTTTGGAACTTGGATTTACGGATGAAGTTCATGGAGACACTCAAGGGTGGAAAGGGGTACGGGACACTAGTTTCTCTTCTTTTCCCTTTCACTTTTGTTTGGCTTCTGCATATTCCTCCACAAATTCAAGATCAAAACACAGCTCTAGGGTTCAAGCCGGGTGGTATCGTTGCAGGTCATGAAAGGGAATTTGGGTGTGATGTATTAATCTCAATTTTACTGTTCTCTTATGTTTTGTTTTTCCATTCACCAGAGCTTGTACAGTTTTCTGTGGCGTAATTCCACTATTTCTTTTGTACAGGCAATCTTCTGCGTTCCGGCGATATCCGAGGTTTTCATTCCATGGCAAGGATGTACACTAAGCTTGCTGCTATGCCAAAGAAGGGATGAATTTGGCAATCCAGTCTTCTATTTCCTATTGCCAGCCGATCAAAAAAATAAAAATATTTCCTCTTGCTGGTAGTCTTGTACTGGTGCGCACTCTGTTGCTGTGACAGTTAACTTTAAGATATTCAATCTTTGTAAACCCTACTGTAAGGTTTGAAAGGCAAAGAAAGTAAACCCTACTGTAAGTAGCTGTTTAGTTTGTGTTATGTTTGTTAAAATGTTCCTAGCCTCTGAGTTTGCATTACTTCGTATCGAGTCTTTTGAGACGACGATTCTTGATAATCTGTGTTCACAAAAATATGTCCCTAGTCTTTTGAACCGACGATTCTTGATAATCTGTGTTCACACAAATATGTCCCTAGTCTTTTGAACCGCCGATTCTTGATAATCTGTGTTCACAAAAATATGTCCCTAGTCTTTTGAACCGACGATTCTTGATAATCTGTGTTCACACAAATATGTCCCTAGTCTTTTGAACCGCCGATTCTTGATAATCTGTGTTCACACAAATATGTCCCTAGTCTTTTGAGACGCCGATTCTTGATAATCTGTGTTCACACAAATATGTCCCTAGTCTTTTGAACCGACGATTCTTGATAATCTGCGTTCACAAAAATATGTATAGTTTATTTGCAAACATATGATTAGAGTTATTGCAGGAGTCTTCTACGGACCAATTATTTCATGTTCTTGTGGCACCGCAGCGTGATGACCCAACACCTTTATCTGCCCTTTAAAGGGTAAAAGGGCCATTAGAGATTTGTTATTCTGGGCCACTTGACCACTACCAAATGCAGAATAAACTATTCAAATCTTGCTCCCTAATTGCAAATAAAAAATGACATTGAAAATGTATGCATTTGCACCTGATACCAGAGACAAGACTGATGAAGATACGGGTAATTAACATTGAAAATGTTTTTATTAATTGAATTCAAAATGTGAATCAGATGATTGAAGATTGTAAGCCCTTTGAAGGTGAGACTCTGCTGGATGCAAAATTCTTCAAGTAAAAAGAATAATCGTCGCAGAGAATGGTCCCACATTCGAGTTTGTAATTCGAGGAACACGACTATTTAGTGGGATGGTTTTGGACTTTTAATGTGGTACATGTCTTTTTAATTCAAATGTTTGGTTGCACTCTACTAATCTTTGAAGAGAGAACCTTCCTTATACCCACGGCCTAAACAAAATTTTTCTCTAATTCTATTACGTTGTGCCATGTCCAAACAGTGGTCCGAAATAGTTATACATGAACACGTGGTGCAATGTAGTTGATTTGGAGGAAACTTTTATTTACACCGGCGGTGTAAAAAATGTTCTCTCACATTTGAAAGGTGGATTTGAGTTCCTACTTATTCAAAGATAACTATATACTTGGGCCTCGTTTAATTCCCGGATTGAAATGGATATGATTAGGGGTGTTCCGCTAAGTGAGTTTTTTTGGCTTATTGGCTTTTTACGGCTTTTTATGTAATGTATTGTGAGAGAGTGACTGTCTCAGTTTTCGTAATATATAAGCTGGCTTTTTAGCTTTTTTGAGTCAGTGGAATGAGGCCTAAGAGTCCTCAACGTATATATATGTACTAGGTACAATGCTACGTGCGTTGCACGAGTTCTATGCCCGTGTTTTTGTTGATGTGTTGTAATATGGTATTAGAGAAGTTGAGAAAAAATACAGGCGAAATGAGTAATTAGTGTATTAAATAAGGTACATGAGGATGTGCAATGTAATGGGCAATTTATGAGCAAAAGTATGTTTGTGAACTAACAAATTCGGATGGAGAGAGTATTTTTTATTCGTCTTTTTAATAAAAATAGATACGAAAGATAAATTTTGTATGATATTTTGAAGCAATGATATATATATATATATAGGTAACACTTCTCCTCCGGACTCCGAGTATGCAGACTTTCGTGATCCGAATATTTTTTTAATGATTCGATCTGTTTAATGTGTCCAGAAGGTGTTTTGTGAAAAATTATCTAAATCAAGCTGTTTTAGGTTTTTTTTTTTTTGAAGATTTTTCGTTTAAACCTTCGAAAATACTTTCTGAACATATTAGATGGCTTGGATTTTCTCAAAATAATTTGTAGCACAAAAAAAACACTCGCAAAGCTTCAATCTAGGAGTTCGGAGGAGAAGCTTTGGGTATATGTTTGGATATATGTATGTGTATATGTTTATATATATATATATATATATATATATATATATATATATATATATAATTATATGATATTTTTGGATATAATTAATTAGAATTTAAATTTCAAGAGTATAGATTTTTTTTTTTAAGACATGAAACATAATAATTTAAAGTATAACAAATTTTATAATATGTATAAATTTTATGCCTAATACTTTGATTTCCATATTGATATATATATAGGATAATATATCCTGGACAACTATATTTGGAATGACTTACAAATAAACAACACGTATAAATGGTATTTTGAAAAAGATATATTAATGAGCAAGGCTGGATATCATTCTATAAGCACAGAATATATATATATGCATTGATGTACGCATAAATTGTACGGAATTTTTAAGATTAAGATCAATGAATGCAGAAATACTTTGCAAATAATTGAAATAGTTACTGTAATTAGTTTCTATGTCTGGGCTATAGTAAACTGGCATATTCATGACAATAATACTATAACTATTTCATATTTTAGTAAAATAATGTACATTGATAATATCGTTTATTATGTGTGTATAGCAAATTCCATTTTAATATGCCCATGATACTAAATCATAAATTTGGGGATGTTTTTATATAAGAAAAAATAAGTTATATATTTTTGGTAATTTCATTGTATAAAGAACAAATCTTAAGATTTTAGCTTTATTTTAACGTAAGAAGGAAATATTAATAAACCTCATGCCTTATAAATACTATTTGGAATATATCTTTATTCAAGAGTACATATTTTTTAGCAAAACATTTTTAATTAAGCCATATAGCAGAAACATTACTTTGGCAATGGGCTGTGTCGGTAATTTTCTAAGATCAATGAGTTTTTCTTTTCTTTTTTTTTTTATACTTATTTGTCATAACTTGTCATAACTGTTGATTTACATTTTTTTAAGGGAAGAAAAATAGATTTGCCTTGTGGTTTTAGCACAACACGTGTGCAGCAATCCAGCAACCCTCCCACCCATGGAAAATTAGGCACAAATGGCACATAAATTACCAAAAGACCTGCAACCATACAAAGGGACAGAAATGCCCATCCACCAACGCCTAAATAACAACAAAACCAACAGCCCCAATCCGGAATTGAGGGGTAAAATCGACCAAATTGGCCAAATGACCAAACAACTCAAAATTGAAACCCCCTCTTATATAAGCCCTTCGGGTTTGGATATATATATAAAGAAGAAAAAACACAAACTTATATCTCTAGTAAACATTAATTATCACACCCCTGCATTAGCTAACCCATGTGATCAACCACTGGAATTTGAGAATTGGTAGGCCCTATGCAGAATCTGTCATAATTATAAATTAGGAGTCACTTTCATCCTTAACATTTAAGTGTGTTGAATAATTCATCAGCAAGCATGTAAATGCAGCAAAATAAGGAAACTATGGTGTGAACGTAGACTTCTCATTTTGGGGTCATGTGACTCATTCGAATGAGCCATTTCTTGGTTGGCCCTAGCATTTGCAGGGTGCTGTGCACGGTTGTAGTGTCCAATACGAGCTGTTCATTGTACAATCAACGGTTCAGATTATTTTACACATAAGATAAATATCTTTCATGTAAGATAATTTTGAAATTTGGACTATTAAAAATATTTTGGAAGGCTCAGATCGTACATTATGACCTTGTAGTGCACCTCTACACTATAGGGTTTCCAATTCCGGGATTCTCTTGGGTCAAGATTGTTCATTTAACCGTGTTACAGGTCTCTGTGGGTTCCAGCACAAATATCAATAATTATTGAGTGGTCCCCGACATCCTTCTTCAAGTCATAATTTTGTAGGGTCTACAGATTTAGTGATGTGTTCTAGATAAATGCGATGGAAAAACATATTGAAGTAGAGGTGCCTCAAGACTACTGAATACGTTTTTCGTTTTTTATTATTTCGATCCATTTATTTAGCAAATGTTGATGTGTACATTATACAGGCAAAGTTAACGTATAAGTTACGTACTGTAATAGCCTAATATTGTCACGTTTTATTTTTCCAAAATTTGAATTATCCATCTTGAAAGTCATGTTTTATAGTATATCTGTGATGGAATTGTTAGACAAAATCACTATACGATCAGTCAAACAGCCAGAAACTCCTGAAGATGAAGTCAAAATTCAAGAATTTTCGAAGCACCGAAAAAGAAGAGCGAGAGTCGATTCTTTTTTTTTCTCTCTCTTTTTTGAAGACCAAGAGAGTCAAAATTCAAATCTTAAATACTAGCATCTGGTAGGACTGATTGGATTCGAATCCGAAAAATCCGATAGTCTGGATCCGAGAACCCAAATAAAATTAGGATAGGATCGGAGAAATCTAGATCCTATCCGATTAAGGTCCAAATCCTGATTCGCGAAAACAAACGCTTCCTTTTTACGTCAAACCCAAAGCCGCCTCTCTCTCTCTCAAAGTGATCGTCCACTGCAATCTTGGTTTACTCCGGCAACATGGATCTTCTCCTAAAATTCTGATTAATTTTGATTTTGAGTGTGAAAAGTAGAATCATGATCTATGATGCATCTGTTATTGTCTTGATTTTGGGTCTGATATGTTATTCTTTATTCCCCTAAAAGTTTGCTCCTCGCCCTTAACCAAAAAGAAGAAGAAAAAAAAAAAGGATCGGATCCGAATTCGGATTGCTGTTATCTGATTTGTCGAGATCTGGATTCGGACTACCATTATTGGATTGAGCAATGCTACAGGCACTAACAAGTGTACCAACTATTACACTAAATGCACACATGGCATTACCACATCAATGCACTATTCAATACATGGATAGATTCATCCATTAAAAGAGTGCCACATGGACAATTAGTGTAATAGTTGGTACACTAGTTAGTGCCTGTAGCATTTTCCTATTGGATTTGTTGATATCGGATTCGGATCTAGATTTAAACTAATTGGATCCAGATTGAACTCGGATTGATTCAGATTCAATCCGGTCCATTGATAAGCCTACTATATGGGTGTTGTTATGACTTGTGTCAAGTTGCATGTGTATATGTCCTACCTTTTCAAAGTATGAAAATGTGTTCAGAAAAATGGACCCAGCGTGCTGGTGTGCGGCTCTAGTGTGCGCATACGAGCTGTTAATCTTGGTAATCAACGACTCGGATTTCATCTTAGCCATGGACGGCTCGAATTTCATCTTGGCAATGAATGACTCGAATCTACAAATGACGAGATAAAATCAAGACAGTTAAAAAACATCTGATTGCTCGAATGCCTTACACCTGGGCAACACAAGAGGGAGCGCACACTAGGGTCCCCGTTTCTCAGAAAAATTGCTCATTACGGTTTGGTTATTGTTTAAAGTTTCACGAAATTTCATTTTCGTCCAGTCAAAATCATACGGTTGGAGGTCTTTGATGCTATATTTGAACTCTGATGATAAGGAATTCATAGTTGGTTCTCCCACACTACTCAAAGGCCAAATTTCAAATATTTGCATTTCGCCTCGCATCGATTCTTAAAAGGAAAAAAACAAGTATATGAAAGAGCAAAAGTTAACAGATATCAACCTTCAAGTCTTGTTGAGGGTGAATAGAAAAAGAAAAAAAAATGCATAATCATGGAGCCAGAAGGGGGACAAGTGAGGGCGGCCGCTTCCACAAGGTCTTCAAAAAATGCAATTATGATATAGAAAATGAATTTTTATTCCCGAATAATATAGACTTGTCACCACTAGATTTTTTTAATCATTCATCCTCATAATCTAGTTTGTCTTTTTATTTTTTAAATATATATTTTTGCCACCACAAAGGTAAAATCCTAGCTCCTTGTGCATAATGATCCAATTATTTGCCGCGAAACTAAAAAAAATAAAAATAATGATCCAATTATTTGCCGCGAAACTAAAAATAAAGAAGCATAATGATCCAATTATTTGCCTCGAAACTTTAATCTGGACTAGTATTTTTCACCAATGAAATTATTGCTTCATTAATCATCAATTTACTATTTAATTCTTTAGGAAATTTTTTTCAATGCCGAGCGGGGACCATGCGGTGCCCGCTCATGGACATCTAGCCGTCCAAAAATCCCACGGATGGCCCGGATTGAAAGTGCTAGATGGATTTAAAAGAAAAAGAAAAAAGAAAAGGAAAAGTGTGTTTTCTGAAAGTACTGGATGGATTTAAAAAAAAAATAAAAAATGAAAAGGAAAAGTGTATTTTCATCTGGGCCGTCCGTTGCATTTTTGGATGATCAGATATGCGCGAGTGGGTACCACGTCAGGCATACCCATTCGGCACTGAAAAATATCCATTTTTTTTTTTGGGATGGCTTCAATGATTTGGTAAGCAAGCCTTCGACATTGAGTCGCATTCATTTTTACTTGTGGCCAAACAACAAATTTCAAGTGTAGTTAAGTGTATTAATCCACACGTTTATAAACAAACTTTAGGCAAATTTTGTATACAACTGGTTCAAATTTTTTTTTTCCCCCACATTATGTCTAACGATATCTATCTGTGTGGTGATGCTAAATAGATAACTTAGCATTTTCATGGAATTAAAAGTTTTGTATGTTACATTTTCATCTAACATATTCTTACAATACAAAATTTACGTTGATTTTGCTACTAACTTTGGCAAAAAAACTTAATCTGTTTTTTTGGTTTTTTTCGTGGTCTTTATTCAAATTTTTTTTTTTTTTTTTGCATTTGTTAGTTTTGCGTCAAGATTTTGTGGTTTCTGGATTCCTCTCGATGCTTTATTAATTTTTTTTGAGTTTTGACCATAATTTTATACTTGTTAGATTCGTCTCGTCGAGAGAAATCCGGAAACCACAAAATCTTGACGCAAAACTAACAAATGCAAAAAATTTTTGAATAAAGACAACGAATAATCTAGTAATCGGGATTATGGATTATTTGCCAAATGAGGGTAAAATTCCCACAAAATTATGAATAATCCAGTAATCCGGATTGTGAAAAGATTACGCATTACATGGATCTTTCCAAACATATTTCCTTACAAAAATTTGGTGTACTAGGATTTGTCTTGAATGTACGTAAACAATTCGTCACGAGCTTAATTTGGTATTGTTTTTCTCACTTTGTTTCCTTTTCATTTTTTGTTAATTTGATGAACTTTAAGAAGTGCACGCAATGACTTAATTAGCAGGTAACTTAAATAGCGTTTCTAGTCTTTTACCCAGTAATTGCGTTCAAGTTATAACAATTTATATGTACTATCTAGAACTGAGTAAACTCTATAAATTTTGCAAGATCTAAGGATTTTAAGGCACATTTCACTGTCGGATAACTTTTAGAAAGAATTGAAAATAATGGAATTAAGTATGCAGATAGAGGATACAAGTATATATTTAGATGGAAATAGTATTTTTTGCGGGATATGTAAATTCTGAGACTAATTATATCGAATTCGGTAAATATTGGCCTTCGACAAAAGTGATGAGATAATCCGGAGAAGAGGGACTAGTTATCTCACCCTCTCAATGGTATTAACTAATCACGCATAACGGGTACTAAAAGGCCGCTGTCCAACCTTGTCCAATTCATTCTTTGATTTTGAGAATATTATTCCTTCTTCCTCGATGTACTCTTATCGAGCTTTATAATATTTTTCTTTCACTAATAAAAATTTCATTCTTTAATTTTGAGTGTCCACAAACACCAAAATATGAACAATGGGGGAGCGTATGGGAGGCCTTAAACCCTCACCCTTAATCTCAAGAAATTGTTAAGTAGCTTACGGACCCTTACTCATGCATCACACATTTTTGAAAGGTTTGTACATTTAGGCTCTGTTTGTTTGGGCGTAAAATATTTTACAGTATTTTCCTGTAAAATATTTTACATGTTTTCCGGTGTTTGGTTGTATCAAAGATACGAAAAACATTTTTCATGTAAAACATTTTCCATCAATGGGAGGAAAATGACTTACCGGGAAATCCTCGGTAAGTCACTTTACGAAATCATCGTGATGCATGCCTCTCTCCTAGAAATCCTCGGTAAACCAAGAATTCCTCTGTTTCAATCTCCTCGACCAAATTGAATCCACAGCTCTCTCTCTCTCTACACACAGACTCACACACATAGATGTATATATATTTACACACAGATGTTACATATATCTGGGATTGATGTCTTCGATAAACAGCTAGCTGTTTTTTGGGAATTCTATAATATATGTCTCTTATTTCTCTCTCTCTCTCTTAGTACAACAACATGATCCATTTGAACTTGAAGTGAATCAGGGAGTGGGTTTGTGTCGTGAAACTTTATTTGAACTTATCAACCAAACACCGAAAAACAAAAACGAAAATTTTGTTTTTGGCAAAATCATTTTACATAAAAGTTATTTTTCAAGGTAAAATGTTTTACTTCGAAACAAACGGAGCCTTAGTCATGAATTGTTGTGACCATGCCTTAGGAGCACCTTCTATTTAGGGGTGTTCCATTAAGGGTGTTTTTAAAAATAAGTTGACTTTTTATGTGATGTATTGCGAGAGAATGACCTGTTTTAATTTTTAAAATAAATTGGCTTTTTCTTAGTGGAATGGGGCCTTAATGTCACCCGTCTCATCAATTTTGAGCTAGCCCTATTTGATGTTCTTAACATGCATGTGGATGAGAGTAATTCTTCCATGGTCTTGGGGCACAGTCACATGTCCCAAGATCACAGAATAATTGGTAAGTGTATGAAAATGATTTGAACTTTTCATTGAACTCAAGCCAATGTTTTAATCAATAACAAGTGAGCTTCATGTTAACCGCTTGTCAAGGGATTGAAAAAAAAAAAAAAATACTCTCAATATTTCTCCACATTTTGAACAACTGAATGTTAGAGCCAAGTTACCCGCACCTCAATTAATTTCGGGGTATAAACCTATTTGTACTTAAGGCCTTGCTTGGATGGTGCCAAACCCCCCCCCCCCCCCCCCCCCCCTCAAAAATTAGACCGGGTAAAAAAGGTGGGACCCAGTCCTTTGGCTGGGTTTGGGAACAAAAACAACTCCCCCCTCTAAGTCTTCACCCCCTCTTCGTTATCTCGCGTCTCCCTTCCTCTCCCTGATAACTTTCGGGCACCCTCAGGGCTCCCCAAAAATTATCCGGGGTTATCCGGCTTGGCTTTTGACGTTTCTAGTCCTCCTTATCCCCCTTGAGCAAGCCTCACACCTCCATATCTGTGGTGTTGCCATTACATCGACTAGAGAAGGGTTTCTGTGTGTAATTGGTGCGATTTCGGTGCGATTTGTGCGATTTCGGTGCGATTTCGTTTGAACACTCAGGTATGATCTTGTTTCTATTGATCTAGGCCAGGGTTTTGTCTTTGATGTTGGGAAATATCGATCTAGGGTTTTGTTTTGGACTGGGTTCAGTCGATCTCGGCCTAGGGTTTTGTTTCGGAGTGGGTTCAGTCGATCTAGGGTTCGGGTGATGGTACTGTGTTTCACATTATACTTGTGATTTTGTTTGATTTTTAGTGTGTTTCACATACTTATGCTTGCGATTTTGTTTGATTTTAGTATGCTCCACAGATTTATGCTTGTCATGTATGGTTTCTGTTCATGTATTCGTATTGGTAGGGGTTTTGGACTTTTTTTTTTTACTTTAGTTTTTTTTTTAATTTTGAAAAACAGCCGGTAAAAATATGTTTAGTTATATTGTGTTTTTGTTTTTAGGCCCGTCAAAAAGGGCTGAAAACATTCCTTACATACCCGTTAAGTAATCTAAAAAACCATGTATAAAGAAACCATGTATAAACCATGTATAAACCATTCATTGGTGCACCCTTTGCAGCTTCTGCTTAATATGCCAATGCTTAATTTGTTCTGAGCCTTGGACTGTTTCTGGGCAGTTTGTGAAGTAATTATTGACAGTGTGTGTGTTGGTGTGCTATCTGTTTGTCATCTGTGCTATCTGATTATCAGAAACACAAGTGCAGGTGTGTGTTTTGTGGCACAGTGTAGCAAGGCTTAGTGTTTGCTACACTTGGCAGGTCTTTGGCTGGTTTTTGGTGTGCTATGATGTCCATTTCTGTTGCACATGTGATATTTTTTCCTGAGCCATGTTTTGGGAATTATGTAACTGAAATTGCTTGGGATAGGACAGTGACCTGCAGTTTAAGGGCAATGATGAATTTTTTTTTAATGTATGTGGGAGTGCATGTGTGTGATAGTGCAATGTGTTTCTGTGTGTTAAGGCCAGTGATGAGTTGTGCTCTCTGAACTCTGTTAATTCTGGTTGCATTTAATAGTTAATCTGGGCTGTTCTATTATTAGAGTACACCTGTTTTCTGTATAGTTGTGTTGCTAGTGGACCTATTTATGTAGGACACAGTTTGGACACTTTATGGTATATTGTGGAATTGTTTGGTACACTTGGCAGCTAGTTTGGTGACTGTTTTGTGGCTGTTGTGTAGGACACAGATTTTGTGTCCAATCTGTGTCCTAATTGTGTCCATTAGAAATGCTTAATTGGTGCAAAAGCGGTGCTAAAATTATGTCCTTGCTGCTGGTTACTGTGTTGTTGTTACACCTGTTATGGGTGGTTCTTGACTTTTCATTGGGCGATGAAGAATGAAATCAAATATTAATGAAGGTAGTTTCTTGGCAGGGCAACGTTAGTTGCAGCCATGCATACCCTTGTGGATGGAATTTTTATTTCTGAGCCCTTTTTACTGAATTTTTTTTATTTCTGAGCCCTTTTGTTTTCACCATGGTGAACTTCTTGTGCAACCGTATCTCATACGGCGAGAATGGAGCTGTTGAATACCATCGGAACCAGGTTTATTACCCCTGTGAAGAAGCTTCATCATCATAGTGAGTTGAATTCTTTAGTATTTCTTGTTAATCTTTGGATAGAATGATGCTTACTATGAACATCTCTCTCTATTTGTTTGAAGGAAGCAAATGCGAAATGAATAGAAGGGGCTTTGGACTAAAAGGAATTGTTGCTGCTGGATCTTCTGTCATGCCCTCTTCTTTAGTTAGGAATAATAGCCTGTTGCTCAAAAAACTCAGTTTGTGACTTGATCATGGCTTTGGCCATTTTATTTTTGCAATTGCATTTTTTTTTCTTTCTTTCGGCAACTATGTAATTGCATTTTCATGGATATGTTAGCTTGGCCATATCCTCAATGTATACTTTGTCAACTTTTGACAAAATCTTATTACCAATAAAAAAAAAAGGACGGTACGGCGATGTCTTTTCTCTTTATACCTCCCCGGACATCTTGACAAATGACAATTTCGAATTAATGCTCCATAGTCCATAGTAGAAAGGAGAATCAAGACATTTTATTCACTGAAATGACTTAACTTTTGCTCAATTTGGCTAATCATTTGAGTTGGAGCTTAATTTAGTTACAAAGAAAGTGTGTTTAAAACTATCAACACAATCACATCTTTTAAAAAAAATTAAATATGATGGTTTTGCATTTTTGTAGTACCAAAATATATGAAATAGAAAAAAACAAAAAATCAAATGTAGGCTAACGGGTAAATGAAAAATTAAAGTTGGGTACTTACAATTCACAAATTAAAATTGGATAACCAACCATTGAAATGTACTAAATTTTTAAAAAAAATCAATAAAAAATATAAATTTTCAATCAAATAAATTGTTATAGCTTCAAATTGTCCAAAATTAATTAAATGGATTAGGTTTTACATTATATCATTAATTTAATGCATAATCAAGTATGGGACAGGACAAAGGGTAAAAGAGTCATTTGACAGCTTTTTCCATCATTCACCCCCTCTTATTTATAAAATATCCAAACCAAGTCAAAAGTTATCCCCCTATTTAATCCCTCATCCAAACCATCTATTTTTTCATCCCCTCCATAAACATCACATCAATGTGGGCCAAGCCTCTAAAAATAATACCCCCTCTTATCTTATCCCCCTCCATAACTTATCCCCCTGAAAATAATTCCTCATCCAATCGGGGCCTAAATGTGTTAAGTGGAGGCACCAAACCCTAATCTCATTAAACAAGACTAGTGTCATTTCTTTCAACCTCTCTTTTATACCCTCGCGTGGTCATTGGTCAGATGGAATGATGAATCTCCTCTCTCTCACAGAATAGAGAGAGAGAGTTTGGCATGGGAGGGTATTTAAGTCACTTCAGATAGAAAAGAACCATTTCAGAAAATGGAAGGAAAATGCACTGGAAAGGTGTTTAAGTGAGCCAAAACAACTGCACCAAGTATTCCAAAAATGGAAAACAATCACTCTCTCTCCTCTCTCTCTCTCTCTCTCTCTCTCTCTCTCTCTCTCTCTCTCTCTCTCTCTCCTCTCTCTGTCTGATACATTGCTAGGCCTGGTTAAATTGTAGAAAGCAAGACAATGACGTATATTTATTGAATAGTAGTAATTAAAAACCAGCTTCCTATAAAAATTGGGGTGTTGTTTATTTGGTTTTTCATTCATTGGAAGTCTCACCGGAAGAATATAGCAAAGTTTTCAGAAATTTTCTAAGTCAGGTAGCAGCTCTCTCTCGATCCCTTCAATCTTCTTTCTCCTTCTCCATCCAACCAATAACCCTTCTTCCTCTATCTATATAACTATGTGTATAAATATACATACATACATCATCTCTGAAAATTTTCTCCTTTTGTTTGTCTCTACAATAAATAACAATCCTTAATACATTTAATCCAAAACCTAGTTTCAGTTTAACTTAAAGAATCTTCATTTTTCTTACGTCTAAACTCTCTCTCTCCTCTCTCTCTCTCTCTAACTCTCTTCAACATACTTCTTCTTTTTTCTTGATCATTTTTTAGCATTTCCAGTTTTCCAGGAAAAAAATCTGCTTGATCTAGGTTTTTGGGTTACTTTTTTGTTTTTTTCCATTTCTATTATTTACGATTTTTTTTGAAAAGCTTGGTCCGTAGCTTGTAAAGATCTACCCATTTTATTTCGTTTTTGTTTCAAATTTTGGTTTGTAAATTTTTTTTTTCCCGAGAAGCCATTTTTCCGGTAGCAGTGAGGCCACTGTTCGATCGGTTTGAGAACAATGTTACCTGACTTGGAGGTATTTCTTCCCCTATATTTTTGCTCGCAGATCTAGCTAGCTTTTAGGTCTTGCCCTAGAATGTCATCTGAGCCGTCGATCTCGATCTTGATCACACTGTCTCCAAAAGCTTGTTAACTCTTTCAAATGATTCTTCAGCATTTTATGTAACTATATATTCGTATATATAGCAATTTTTTTTAAAATTTTGATTATCAGAAAAGTTCATCAAGATCTGTATCTACTCGACTTAGTTGAAAGCTGATTATGGGGACATCTTTGTTTAATAATCTCGGCTGGCCAGCGTAGTTTTCTGCAAAATCTCCAAACTTATAGGAAAAAAAAAAATTGCTACTAATTTTTGCAAATCGGAAAATAAAAATTGCTAATACAAAAAAATTGCTAATTTTTGCAAATTGGAAAACTTGTGTATTTGACCAAATAATTTCTTGCTTTTTTCCCCATAACAGAAATAAGATACATCCACATACATGTTAGTTTTTATACACATGATTAAATAGCAGATTTTTTTTTTGGTAACCGGATGTCTGGTCAGTTTGCGCGCATCGATCTCCACTAATTCCGGGGCGACTGGGGGTTATATATTTGCTTTATATATTTTGGATAGAATAATTGAGATCAAATCTGTTTAATATACATTGATCGAAGTCGATATATTAAGCTGTAATTGTGGGTAATTTAGGGTGAAATGGGGAGAGGGAAGATAGAGATAAAGCGGATCGAGAACAACACGAATCGTCAGGTGACATTTTGCAAAAGGAGGAATGGGCTGCTGAAGAAAGCTTATGAATTATCTGTACTCTGCGAGGCTGAAGTTGGTCTTCTTGTCTTCTCCAGCCGTGGCCGCGTCTACGAGTTCGGTAACAACAACAAGTATGTTAATTGCATTTCTTAATTTAAATTTCAGTTTCTAGCTTTATTTCATTATATATATTCTTGTATAATTCGCTCAGCTGAAAAAAAAAAAAAAATAGTATTACTTTATACGAACGTATAATGCCTTCTATCTTAGAATACAAGTTGGGGCTTAATTAATCTGCCGAGGCAAATGACCTTATGTACGAACGCAGTTGGGATGCTCTTTCTTTTACGTTGATCGATATACTAGTCGACGTTCACACGGAAGCTCGAAATTTTAGTCACACATGGTCGCCTCGATCCATCGTAAGTAAGATGGAGATTAATATGTGAGCCTAATAACAATGTCCAATTTTCAAGTAGTGTTGTCGATGATCTTTTAACCCTACAATTCATGTGTTGTTACTTATAAACCAAGCCCTAAATTATTTACCCTGGTATCCATTTTGCACTAAAGTGTAATTAATTCGCAGTTCACGTAAGAGACTCTTCCTTGAACACATGTGTTTCATGGCTTGGAAGTAATTAATATTCAAAGGCTTATTGAGCCACTATTTATTTTTTTATTGTACCAAAGTCTAAGGTGACGAATCTAAAATGAGATTAAGAATGGAAATAGAGGAATATAAGTGCGGTCAAAGGGTACGTAATAGACATGATTAAATAAATACTGGGATTAGTTGTCTTGCTTACTTGGTTCGAGTGGGATAAGATATAAAGATGGAACAAAAAAAAGATGGGAATTATTTTTTACTGTCTGATGTGGAAGGAGATAATCCAGAGAAGGGGGAATAGCTAATACTACCACTCCCCCTCCTATTTGTTAATCCCCCACTTAGGGTACTAAATGGACAAATTGTCCAATCAGGCCCCACGTGCAATCAAACAGTGGACTATAACGAGGACAGTGGGCCCACTTCTTAGTTTCAGCTCTCTTATCCTACGATCAAACATGACCATATGGTATATATGAATCAGTTCAAAGAACCCTCATGCAGGTAGGTCCCACAGTAGCGAAGGCAGCTCTCTGGGTCCCCACCGACTGGGGTGCGAAAGCTTGGGGAGCGAACGGGATTAGATACCCTGGTAGTCCATGCCGTAAATGATGAGTGTTCGCCCTTGGTCTACACAGATCAGGGGCCCAGCTAATGCGTGAAACTCTCCGCCTGGGGACAGAAAAAAGAAAGGTTTTGAAAGAAAAAAAAAGTGGATTCCCTTTTATGAGCAAGAGCCCATCCTTGATCCCAGAGAGCTTTTAGGACAAGCTTCCTGACAGCCATTCACTGGAATCACACTTACCGAAGATCTTACAGAATCAGCCCCTTGATAGGTGTCGTTAGACTCTTTCATTTTGAGATTAAAAAATAAAATCATGATTAGAGTATGTAGCATGAATGTATATAGCCAATATACCAGTACATTTAAGCTAGAAAAAGGTTGGAGTTTTTACTTGGTAGCAGCAGTGAGTAAATTTCTGATGCGTTACCCGTTCTGTGTTTTGAATTGACTCTGAATGTGCATGGTGTGTTGTTTCTTCTTTTAGCTAAGTGAAAGTCATGCACGTTGCACAAAGCAATTCTAGCATTGATTTTTGATCACGCGATTGTCTCAGGTGTTTTTACTCTTTCCAGTTTCATGAATCATGATAGAACATGAATGAGGTAGGATATGTAGGGGAAAGTGGATATTGTTGTCCTTTGGGATTTTTTTCTAACCAGATATTGAGGTCAACTTATGTGCACGTCGACTAATTCAGAGCCGAACAAATCTCTAGTAGCCCAATGTTGAGAGAGAGAGAGAGAGAGGAATATTCCCTCCTGTATCTGATCTGGAATTGAGACTCACTTGAGTTCCTCTCCAGTCTTTACTGATTTCCATACTCCCTTTGAGTTTCTTTTCAGTTTTAACAGATGGGTTAGCTAGGTTTTGTTGGAAGTTGTTGTGCTTGAGTACCTTTTCCATTGTGGTGTTTAACCTGTTTTCTGGCTCTCATGAAACATGTCAGAGTTAAGAAACAATAGTATGAAAACCAATATATCAGATAAGGTTGCATTTTTATTGACCAGGAGCTACTATTTTATTTCATTTGGTTATAGTAAAACTCATGCTTGAAAATCGGCTTATATACAAACTTATGATTGTCCGAGTACTAATATACACACAGCCAATCTCGTACTTAACTCACAATGGGAGTTAATTAATTATAACATCTCGCCACGCTTACTGGTTGACGGCCCACTCTATTGACCTTTTGCTCATTCACTCACTTAATTAATAGTGTTCAATCTCTTTATTTACCCTATAAACTGCCCATGAAAAAAAAAAAAAACTTCAAACCCATGCCAAGAAATTAAGATTAATAAAAGTATATAGCTTGCAGTTCAAAAAAATAAAAGTATATAGCTTTCGATTCATTTCATTGTCTTACCATTTATTCCTTTTTATTCTTCCTCTACAATTTCTTTGACAAAAACTACAGATCCAAAACACACCAAAGATTCTGACAAAATTTTCCCTATTCCTAAGAAAATGGGTACATTTTTTGTTGTTTCCTGCAAAAGGCTACTCCTATATGCTCTTAAATTAAAAACCAAAATGGAACCAATTATTAAGCCCCACATATACCACACTTGATTTCCACAGCAAGCAGGGAAGCTTATCAACTGACCTTATGAGGAAGAATTAATTTCTTGCATGTGCAATATTCTCATTAAGTATATATGAAGAAGAATGTGTTAGGGTTTGTTGTTTGCTTGTTGGACCTTCTTATATAGATGAATGAATATTGAGGTTTTAGGACAATAAGGTAGTTATAATATGCTTTTGCCCTGTACTGCATGTAGTTTACAAACCCTTAAGTCACATTGTTTGTTGGATTATTTTTAGGAATGGTTAGAAAAGAGGAAATTAAGGATGGGAATAGAATAGATATGTGGAATTCATGCCATAATAGATTGGATTACATGAATCATGAGATGAGTTATAGTACTGTTTGATTAAGTGGGATAAAGAAGGAATAAATATGAGATAACATAAATGAGAATTGCTTTTACAATTGAGTAAGGAGGGAGACAATCCGGAGGGGAAGGATTAATTTTTATTTTTATTTTTAATCAGCCTCCCTATGATATTAGTTATTTTCCCTTATAGGGTACTAAATAGACAAAGAATCCAGTCTTCTCCATTTCGGTTTTGAGTCTTGTGTATCCACGAATATTTGAACAATGAGGGAGAACATTTGGGAACTATATTCTCCGACCGTTTAGTCCCCATATCTTAACCAAGTACAAGTGGGTTCACTTGACCCCACTTACTTTGATTTCTCACACAGACATTTGATAATTTACGATCAAATTTTGCTATTTTGACCCCACAAAAAACGTAAATTGCCCAAACTTACATCAAACGCATAGAAACCATATTCATTCTCTTCCTTTCTAGAGTTGATAGTATCATGAATGAGACTATTATACATCATTTTCAAAATATAATATAATGAGTCTTTGGTATCAATTATAAAGCAAACTTTGATTTTTTTACCATATCTACCTTAATAATTAATTACCTCTTAATGTAGTTATTTTTTAGATTAGAGTAATTAGTAAATAAAAAAATTATCTTGCATATAAATCTGATTTTTAACCCCACTAATCAAGATTATTGTCTCCACCCCTGCTAGTACAAAGTACCATAATGCATGCATGTCTCGGAAGGACCGTTGATAACTTGATGCATATCTCTTGTTTTGTTCTTCTAAGTTATAGTATCAAAGAACATTATATTGCCTACCTTACCAGATTCCAAATTCAAATCCAAAAAGGACTGCCATTCTTGGAGAAAGAAGGAAAAAAAAGATCTTTAACTTGACTCTTTTTGGCTTCCGTATTGATGTAATACTGTATATGTAGCCTCAGAAAATCTTTAACTTGATAGATTTGATACTATATTTTCCAAAACTTCATCAAAAAGGAAAAGACAACTTTAAGTTCCACCATGCACGAGCTAGATAGCTCTGTACCTTTCTTTCTTCTTCCATTGTTTGAGCACAGGGTTCCCTTTTGGTCTTCTTGTTTCCTTTTTTAGCTTCCAAAGTTTCAGATTGTTTCCCTCTGTTGTTTCTTCGATGAAAGAAGATAATTATCAAATCTACGTACCTTTTCTTATTAAATTTTTTCAAACCCTTTTTCATGTTTTTGCACTTCCCCCAAGACACTAAATGTAACGCCCCAAATTTCGCAACTAACAAAATCATTTTCAAATGAATTAATAACTTAAGACGAATTTTGATTGAACGAGCAACAGAGTTAAACAGCGAAAGTCTTACATTTATTCACAATGACTAGAGTTTCGGCAAATGTGATTACACTCCTTGAAATTCAAATAACAATACTTAAAATGTAACAGAGCCTCTACTGGTATGGTATTACCCAGGTGCATAGCCGCGCATGGGTGGTGGTGGAAGGAAGTGATGGGTGATGATGGAGGAGAGGAGAGTGTAGTGTTTATGGTTAGTATTAGGGTTTATGGGTGTGTATATATGTGCATATATACTATATGCATATATAATGTACTACTTAGGTTAGGAGGTTGAAGGAGAGAGATTATGTATGTATATGTATTGTATACATAAAGACTAGTCCGATATAGTTAGGATAATAATTTAGGGTTCATAGCATAATTAATAATAGATTATTAGGATAATATTTGAAATTTAAAATTAGAACAGTTCTAATAAAAATATTTTATCAATACTACTATGCCTGCTCTCTCTTAAAAAAAGCTACGCCTGCCCCCCCCCCCCCCCCCCTCTCTCCCTCCCTATATTTCCTTCACCTTCTTCCTCCTCTCTGTCATCCACACTTCTTTTATGCAAAAATGATCGGCAAAGGTTCTGGCAGATGGAGGCGACGGCTGCTGGTGGTTTGCTCTGGGTGTTATGGATCTCGACTTCTCTTGTTTCTCTTGGTCGTTTATGGGTGCCGATTTGGCGGTACTTGGCGATTGTTGTAGGGGGCTTGCGTCGGCGACGGGATTGGCGTTCGGTATGGCTTTCGGTTTCTCTTTGTCTCTCTCCCTACTCTCTTTTTTCCCGACCCCCTACCCTAGGTTTGATGTGTTTCTTCTCCTCCTCGCCGTCTGTCGGCGGGGGCCTCATCTCGGTCTGCCTCTTTCTCCGGTGTGTTTCACCGTTCGGTTTCTCTTGGGTTTCCAATGTTTTTGCCTAACGGCGTGGGTGGAGGCCGGCTGACGTGGTCTCCCGCCGGGGTGTACTGCTAGGTACCCTTGGTTTCGCTTAACGGCTCGGGTTGAGCATCCGTAGCAGGTGGTTGGTGTTTTCGGGTTCCGGCCTTTTCTCCTGGGTGGTGTGGCTGGCGGCAGCGTGGTGGTTTGCCGTTGGAGATAGTCCTTTGGTGGTGGCTTGGTCTTGTCTGGTGGTGGTTCCCATTGGCGGTGCGGCGGGGGGTTGAAGTTTCATGGCAGTTTAGGGTTTGGTTTAGGGTTTTCTCTATTTGGGCTTCATTGTTGTATTTGAACTTTTGGGCCATTTGGGGTTTTTGCTTTGTATTGTATTACTCGGGCATTTTAGGCCCATAGGTGCTTGGGCTTTGGCCCTTTGGGTGTGTGCTTTATTGTTGTATTCGGGCTTTTTAGGCCCTCAGGTGTTTGGGCTTTGTCCCTTAGGCCCCGATTGGATGGAGGATTATTTTCAGGGGTATAAGTTATGGAGGGGTGATAAGATAAGAGAGGGTATTATTTTTGAAGGGATGGCCCACATTGATGTGATGTTCATGGAAGGGGGATAAAAAAGTAGATAGTTTGGATGATGCATTAAACAAGGGGATAACTTTTAACTTGGTTAATTTGGATGTTTTATAAATACGAGGGGGTGGATGATGGAAAAATCTGTTAAATGACTCTTTTGCCCTTGTGTTGTCCCAAACCTGATTATGAGTTAAATTAATTATATAATTGCAAAACTTAATCTATTTAATTAATTTCAGAATATTTCAAGCTATATTAATTTATTTCTTTGAAATTTAATTTTTTGTATTAATTTTATTTAAAAAAATGTTTTCAGTTCATCAAATTAAAGTACACACACAGCAACACCATTGGATCACTTGCATTGTGGTACACGTGCCACACCAAAACACTTCTTATCTTCTTCTTCTAAACACCCATCCCATGATTCCCATTCATCTCTCTCTCTGTGCATACATGCACCAGTTCATCTCCTCTCTCTCTCTCACAACCGATCTCCTTCTCCTTCTATCCGTCTCAACATATTTTTGCTAGAACACTTGCTCATATCTCTATCTCTCTCTCTTCAACAAATCACTATTGCTCTGATCGATTTCAATCTCCAGCGGGTATAAAATCCGGCTATGCTTGGAAGTGGATCCGGCGATGCTTGGAAGTTCGATGGACAGAGTATGATCAATTCCTATTGTGCTTGTGTCCAATTTACTGTTGATTTGTAGGAAGGTAAAAAAACAAAATCAATTTTCTTGTTTTTTTTAATCGGACTGTATGAGGAATTTTAGATCTGTTATTTGTTTGTTTTGTTGGAATTGATAGTTGAGAAAGGAGGGAAGAGACTGATGGGGGATGGAGGAGGGGGATAAGGAGGGGTGAAATGGACAAAAAGCCTCCCCTCTACAGCCGGATAATTTTTGGGGAGGTTGGGAGGTGCCCAAAAATTATCCGGGAGAAGGACCCCGGAGGGGTATAACGGAAGAGGGGGTGAAGAGTTATCCGGCTGCTTCACGGTGTTGCCAAACGGTGGATTAACAGTGGGGCCCAGGGTTTTGAGGGGGTGAAAACTAATCCGGGAGGCTTCTCCTCCATCCAAGCAGGGCCTTAGGTGAGCCAACCTTGGTTGGTATCCCTTCCCCTTCCCCTTCTTGATGTACCCTATCAAGTTCCCTAATAAAATTATTTTTGCCGATCAAAAAAAATAAAAATAAAAATATTTAATCCGAGAAAAATAAGGGTGAAAATCTGGGTTATGACACCGAAACTGATTTTGTGTTTGAACTTGTCATTTGCTAATGCCTTGCTTATGGATTTAAAGGAGGAAATATTTAGCAAAGTACGAATAATAAGTAATTGGGGTGGATTATGAGAAACTGGGAATATTGCATTATTCTTATAAGTCTACAACTCTTCAATTAATTGCCCCAAAACCAGCAAATCTCGGAAACTTAATAGTAGTAATTAATTTTATGGGAAGAAATTACTAGGTTGTTGCTAGATCATTAAGTGAAGCTAAAAATTAAAGAAATTCCTTCAATTAACGTAGTAAAGCAAATGATCAAAACAACAGATTTACGTATTTTTTTGGTGAATGTTTGGAAGCTCTTCATTTTTATTTTTTATTTTTTTATAGTTTTTATTTTTATTTTTTTGGCATGCAGCTTAAAAGCAATAATTGAGAGATACAAGAAGGCAGTTTCAGATAACTCAAACACATGCCCTACTCCGGAGACCAATGCTCGAGTAAGCACTTAATTATGAAAGTAAAATAGATCTTGTTATCAACCTATGGAGTATTTGATCTCTTGTATCTTTTGGATTTGAGTGTAGTTTTATCAACAAGAATCAGAGAAGCTGCGCCAACAAATTCAGATGCTTCAGAATACCAACAGGTTCTTTTTACATCCCAATCTTGACAATCGATCATAACCTCGCAAGTTGCTAGTTGCTACTCAACCAACCACAAGATAATAGTACACCCCATTAGCACTCGTTAGCTAGAGGGCCGGTGTCTGGCCGTCTGGGGGTGGTAAAACGGGTACAGAAAATTAACATCCATTTTCTCCCACCAATTTTGCTAGGCGAAAAAATGGTTCCCACTTGTTTTAATGGAAAATCGTGTTCATTTTAATTTGATACTAACTTTATGAACGTATGGAGCGTGTAGCCCATTTTTAGTACTAAATACATCAAATTTAATTGATGGATGAATATTAAAGAGATAGTAGTACTAAATACATCAAATTTATCTCGATGTACCCTTTGTCAAGTTTCAATAAAATTATTTTTGCCGATAAAAAAAATTATTAGAGAGATGGTCTAATATATATGTGAAGCATTTTCTATTTTGATTTCATTTTCTATTACTTGTGGACTTGGCTTACAGGAACATAATGGGTGAAGGCTTGGGGTCCTTGAACATAAAGGAGTTAAAGCAGTTGGAGAATCGACTCGAACGAGGTATCACCAGAATCAGATCTAAAAAGGTAAAATGCGTTTAAGGCAAATGCTAAGCTAGATTAGTACTGTTGACATTCATTTATGCCTTATTTGGTTGTCAGTTTTGAGAATTTCTCTCTTTTCTGCTTGAACAGCATGAAATGATACTTGCTGAAACTGAAAACTTACAGAAAAGGGTAACGTCTTGAGTTCATATACATAGAATGTTTTCACCCTTTCATCCTTTTCTTCCACCTATGATTTGGTATGATACTAATCAATTTCATGCGTTTTTTTTTAACAACTGACAATAGGAATTGGAGCTGGAGCATGAAAATGCACTCCTTCGAGCCAAGGTATCTTCGTACTGGACAACTAATTAGCAAGTATAGAGTATTAGAATATTAACTATAAACTCATCTAAAAATTTAAGCTGTTGAAATAGGGGTGACATTATTATTTGTATTCTAGACATGCCCAATTACGTGTGGTAAGACTCCTCTCATAAGCGAGCTATATAGACACGTAAAAATATTTTAATTATGACCTATTGCTTGCTTCGATATCATATTAGATTCTTAGCCACCAACTTATCTAAAAATATAAACGGTTATAGGAGCACACATATCCCTGTTTGTTTCGAAATTAGACTATCTCACACAGTTAAACTGCTATTGCTTATACAATGATCTAGATATTTGAAGGGTTTTTTTTAAAACTTGAGATTGAGCAAAATCTGGTTTAAAAGAAATTAAAAAATCATCAGAATTGATGCTTTTCAGGATCAGTTTAATTTTACATGAGAGATGTGCAAATGCTAATAACAAGAGGATAATTTCAGATTGCAGAAAATGAGAGGCTACAGGAACTAAGCATGGTGTCAGGGCAAGAATACAATGCAATTCAGGCATACATTGCTCGCAATGTGCTTCAACTTAACCTAATGGAGGGTGGTACTGAACCTGCTGCTGCTTACCCACCACTTCATGCAGACAAGAAGCACCACTCTCTCCATCTTGGGTAAATTCATACACATACGTACATCTATATATGGATTAGCAAGGCCGGCCCTAGGCTAAGGTCCATGAGGCTTGCGTCTTAAGTCCCCAAAATGAGCAGAAATTAGGGCCCATTAATTTTCCATATAAGCCATGAATATATTTTATATAAGTTTCTCCGTAATTCAAAGAATTTTGAGTTCTTGTGTCAACGGTGCATGCCACCTCAAATTCAATGGCCTTGTTCGGTTAGCAAGTTTTGTTTTGTACTGTTTAGTTTTGATGATGTAAGCAGGTGTAATAAGTGGAGAGAGATAGAGAGAAAAGGGAGAAAAATGATGATGTAAGCAAAACAGAAATGGCCCAAAACTGGGCCAAAACTGTGAAACGAACACAGCCAATACATCTATAGTTCCCTGGTTCAAGTCATAAGCGAAGTTTGTTGACAAAACAAATTTTTTCTTAAGGGCCTATTTTTTCGAGATCGTTTTAAGCCCCCAAAATGTCAGGACCGGTCCTAGGGACGAGGCCAGGAGTTTTACTACGCAGGGGAAAGCCTATATAATTCATAGGAAAATTTTGAATTTATTTTTTCCTTGGTCGCCCCTACTAGCACCCCCGGCTCCATCCCTGGCCGGCCATGTGGATTAGTTACAACTAATGAGTACGGGTCATTTGTTTGACTGGATTAATATGATCTCTTTAGATAAATGATTCAATTTGCATGCTAACGCTCATATACGCAGAAATTATCTAGGAAGCACCAATGGAATTAATACCACGTTGTAGAAATGTTTCTGCAAGCACTTTTTTTTCCCCCCTTAATGAATTGAGTTTCTTTGCCTTTCTGTGTATACAGGTAAATTTGGTGAGAGCTTGTCCTGATGGTATCCCTACATATATAATGCTTGGAATAAAGAAATTTGTCGATAAGTTGATGTGTAGCCTCCAACATGTTTGGGCTCTAAAAACTGTATTAAGTAGCCATTGCACTGCTAGTATGTGTGATTTTATCAGACCATATAAATCTGTAAACATTCTTAAGACGCAAATTAGGCTAGCGTGTGCGCGCGCGCTCTCTCCGTGTGGTGCCCCATTACTGAAAATGTCTTGATAATAATAATATATAAGTTATCTATTGGGCATGAAGACGTGCAGAGAGTGCTCTCAAGGCTCATTAGAGCGCCTTAGTCATTACAACTGCCGCGTTATTCCTGCAGCTTAGTGCCTCAATAGACAAACCCGCTCCAACAAGTCTCTTATTGAGGCATTTATGACTGTCTTGACAAGCCTATTTTGTCGTAGTGTATAAATTAGACCAAGGGTACACTCTTATAGTGAGCATCTGAGCCATCCATTTCGCAACCAATAGTTCATATATGTTTTTAAACTCTTACCAATAAGAGTGTATAGGCGAATTTGAACAATCGATTGCAGGGATGAATGGTCAGGATTGCTCACTTTAGGACACGAATCCGTATAAATTCTACGGAAGAAAGGAAAAGAGTCAGAACTGAGAATTACTTGTGAGTCTTAGCATATTTATGAGGTTTCTAATGAGTAGCAATGAAATGTTAGGTTGACGGGTATTGCTCATGCTATATATATATATATGTCGAGCAGAGGGAGTTGTCTAGTAGGTGGGTATTTAGTTCTTGCAATTAAGTTCATCTTACTACATTTTTTTTGCCATTCCCTCCTTCCTAACTGTTAAACTAATTGTCCCATATTACTTCTGTGTGTTTGGGTATGAAATAGGAGATCACTTAATAACATTTGAGATCTTTCCACTCATTGTCAATTAGTTTTAAGTTAGATATAAAGTTTTCCATATGGTATCAGAGCAGGCCCATTCAATCCTAAATTTTATAACAAAAATTAAATCAAGCCTACCCCCATGATGATAGACCCATAAGAAAATACTGTACGATGATAAAATTCAAAAAGTGATCACACATGACAGACCTTAATGCAATTGCAAGTGAGTGGGGTGTTAGTAATTGTCTCACATAGCTTGAGTATGGAATGAGAGATAACGTAATAACATTTGAGACCTCTCTACTCATTCTCAGTTGATTTTGAGTTGAATATAAAGTTCCCGCACTAACATTGTAGACCGTAATTTTAGTAATTACATTATTAGTTTGAATCTATTACATATATGTTTTATTTTATGATGCATGTATAAATTAGTTTTCCACATGTATTAATTCTTTAGTTAACATTTCCCTTTATACGCAAGTATAATTATTTACTTCCATGTTCTAATAATATTACATTTCCTAGTGTGTAAATTACCTACCAAAGTTTTACTGATTAGAATTAGCTTCCTAAATTGTGATTACATTAATTATTAATTTGAATATATTACATGTATTTTTATTATCAAGATATATGTATAAATTAGATTCCATACATATTAATTCCTTAGTTAGATTTTCCCTTTTATATGTAAATACAATTATTTACTTCCAAGTTCTACAATACTAAATTTTCCTAGAATGTTAATTACCTAATCAAGTATTCCTAATTGGGTTTAGCTTACTAACCAAGTAAAGTAACCTTGCCATTTTTCCTTGTGATATATCTCCTCAAAAATTTCATTGATCCAATTTCTATATAATATTCATTCCTTTTTATTTTTTTGTCCTCTTCGATCCCATGCTTTCTCTAACTCACCCCTCTCTGATCTCTCTTGCTTCCAATTGATTCCACGGAATAAACTCCTCACCGATTATCATTCTCGGTTCGTCTCTTCTCGTATGATTTTTATTCCGAGAACTCAACCGTTCAACGTACTTAAATCTTATCACGTTCGTAGCGCGTTACAACTTCGGACGAAAGGTAGGACATAAAATCTTACTTTTTACTTAAGTATACTAATTATTTTTTTGTATTTCCATGTATCTGTGTATATCTAAATATAGTGATGATATGAATATGATGTGAGATCATTTGTTGCAGTTGTGTTTCCAACCGATAAGGTTTTGTAAGTCTGAAACGGAACCAAAGAGACAAAAACCATTTTTCTTGCGCGCTGTTCTGTTCAGCTAATTTTTGGCTATTTCTGTTTGAATTAAGAGAAAACGTAAATCATTAAAGTTGTAGATCTCAAAAAGTTAAGAAACTTTAATATGAACTCGTTCCAATCCGAGGTTCGTAGAATTAACTGTGATTTTTCGAAGTTGGCTGAACTAAACAGTTTCGGGACAGATTCACTGTCTAGCTTAAAACACTATTTCGCTTCGTTTAGGACTGGATTTAGGCTTCGATCAAAAGAGTGAACTTGTGTCAAATTTGATGAAATATTTTACTGTAAAATTTCGTGATTTTTGGGACCCGTTTGTTATTTTTAGTGGCTGAAATTATAACTGACACGTATGAGCTCGAGGTAGTCGATCTCTTCATTAAATTTTCTTTTCATGCCATAAATTGGACATATGTGATTGTTTGGCTTACTGGCATTTTTAAACTAATAAATTTTTATAATTAATTATTGTGATTAAATTAATAAACTAAAAAGATGAGTGCTCCATTTATCGGATTTGGGGAATGTGACGTGTCTGGTATGGGTCTTGAGCCATGCACAGTTTATACTTTTAGGTAGCTTTGCTGTCTGATCGGGCGCCAAAAGTATACTGTAGGTGGGAATCGATGTCGGATAGAGATTGATCAATGGGTGATCAATCGTGAGCCATGCGCAGTATATCCCGAGGTGACTTTGCTGTGTGATCGAGCACCTGAGGTATACTGTGGGTGGAATGTCGTTGATGGAAATTATTTCTAGGAAGTGGGAACGAGAATTGTGAAACCTTGAGTTGATGACGGATTACTAAATCTACTAAGTTTACTACATTGAGAAATGTTGTTCTATGCCTTAAATTAATGTCCCATGTGTTGTTAACTGCTGCATGAGTATACTTTCAAAGGGGTAGTTTTGGTGTCCTATTGAGTGTAATTGATAGGCGAGTGAAATTCGTGAATTTAAGAGCCTAAGTAGGGTAGAATTAGCGCGTTAGACGTGCGTTTAATCCTCATTTTTCGTGTAATGCATGCACGTGGTTGATTTTGTGTTTTGGGCTTTATTTGCAGATATTCGTGATGTTTTGGCGCTAATTAGAGACATTGAAGAGGTTGAGATGGAGCTTGAGAGCATGGGAGGCCGTAGAGACCAAGTGTCAGAGTGGATTCTCGAGGAAAGCAATTTGGACCGTCGTGAGCGCTACAAGGGGTTTGGTATAGCGCTCAAAAGTGGCACAAAAGGGCTCACAAATGGAAGAGAACCTTGGAGAGCGCTACACCAAAATGGGTGTAGCGCTACCGAGCAAACAAGGGTCAACAGTCAACGCTGAGGTCAACCGGTCAAAATGGCAGTAAGAGGTTCGGTAGCGCCACACCATATTTCATGTAGCGCTACCGAGGGCTTTCAATGCATAGGGAACGGTGGCGTTTTGGTCTTCGCGTGGATTTAATCTCATTTTTCTCGGATTTTAATTGTAATTAACGGGGGTTCCGTATAAATACCCCTTTAGAACTCGAAGTTAGGGTTACACACTTCATAATTTACGTTTTATTTTCTTAACTTTGGCTGCTGTTTCCAGGATTATTTGCGATTCAAGTTTAATCGAAGTTCTTCAGGTTTTCCAGTTTGAATTCTTGTTCTTCGAATCCGTTCTCTTGCCGCAAACTTGTGGTATCGTGTTTTATTTTTATTTCAATTGCCAAAATCATGTTTAGTTCTAAATATATGTTTGCTGCGTTCAATAAAATCATGAGTGAGTAGATTCATAGGGTGCGGCCGCAGGGCGAAGGCGCCCCATGGCTAGACTAATCGATGTTCACCTCGGGTTCAACATAATTAAGTTTTTAAGCAATTTTGGGATACGAAACTTTCTCTAACGAACAAATCCCGGGCATCGCTGGAGTCCTTGTTAGCGGGGCGAAGGAATCCGGAGCCTTCTTCTCGACTGCACACGGAAGCTGGTGACAGGTGGTGTGCATTCGTTAGGGAACTTTTTCCTATTTTAAAATCGATTATTCTAGCGAATTGTGGCCCGAGTGAACATTGGTTAGGGCTAGTCGCGGACGCTGGAGTTCCCACGGCTGTACTCTCCTTTAAAATCCGTAGTTAATTTATTTCATCCATTTAGTTGATACATCAATCGAGTTGCACAAGGGGTGGCTACCTAAGAGCCAGGTTAAACTAGAATTCAACACTTTTGAGTCAAACACCGTTCGTCCGTCTCTGTGGTTCGACTCCGGTACTTCCGGATATTGTGCTACACCGGTCGAGAGTCCTACGCTTGGGACGCGTCTCTAGTTTAATTTACGTTCACCCGGTCGGTCAAGAAGTAATTTTATCACACGGTGCTACTTTTGTGGCCCTGGCGTCCCCAACGCCGGGTACAGAAGGAGAGGAGGAGCCGCTTGCTGAGTTCAAGGGAATGGAGCAACAAGAAGGTTATGAAGTGTCGGAGCCGTGGTTGTACCAGTAGATCTTTAGCTAGATGACTCTATTCTTTCCTTTCAGTTGAATATTTAATAAATGTTTAAGTTTTTCAGACAATGTTAAAGTTCTTTTTATTCTGAGTTGTAATAAGAAAGCTAACTTTTAGCTTTCCGTTAAAAGAATTTATTAAATTTTTCTTTGGAATTTAATGAATTGGATTTTCTATTTAAATAAATTATAATATTGATTTATTAACGTACCCAATTTTCGGGGTGTTACAAACATTAGGCTAGCTTGAGTAGGAATTTGTGATGTGAAAGTTTTTAGGGTAACAAGTGGAGAGAAGGATAGAGGGATGCGAGTAATAATTGAGGAGAAAACTTATTGAAAAATCATGCTAGAGAACCAAAATGAACAAGGTTCTCAAACACATTGAAGTAGTCAAAATCATGATAATGTTGGCTTTGAGAGGATGTAGAGACAAAATTGTTTGACACTTGAAAACTTTTGTGATGAACACGTTCTGTTCAATACGTTTTGTTATCTGGTTCACTAAGAGCATCTTCAACCATGCTTCAAATCTTCAAATTCATTCTTCATATCTTCAAAATGAAAAATTGCACCTTTTCAATTCAAAATGAAGAATCAAAAATTATTTTTCATATATGAAGACTCCTTTAAATTATGAAAAATGTTCTTCCTAGCTATATATTTATACAAACAAATATTCTACAACTTTTAACATTTGATCAAATGGTGATAAAATTAGTACCATTGAAAAGATACTAACTATATCTTTAAAATACAACAAATGTTGAATATATTTAATTAATGCTGAAAAATTAACATTCAAAATTTTGGAGGAAAAAAGAGAAATGATTGGTTTTGAGTGTGTTAGTAAAAAAATGAAGATAGAAATGAAGAATTGTGGTTAGAGTTTGAGTGAATAGTACCACTCTTCTAATTCACTTTTTGTAATATTTTGACTCTTCAAAATAAAGAATTGGATTGGAGATGCCCTAACCCTAATTGAGATGTAATTTAAATTATCCACTTTGTTTGGAGCTATTGACGTGACTAAGGCTCCATGATTTTGTCTTTTTGTATAAATGGCTTTTGTTACTTTTTGTTTGATAAGTGCTGAAATATTCATATTTTGACCCTCCAAACTATATTTACTAGTCTTTATGTTAGTTCAGTAATTATTTATCTTTTTGTGTTTATAGGTGGTTTGAGCTCACTGTCCAAGATTTTGGATAAAAACAAAAGTTAAAAAGAAGTTTTGGGGTTAAAGTGAAAAGTGCTTTAAAATTGGACATTAATTTATTACCTCGATAGTCCAAGGTTCCTTGTGTGATTAATAGATTGAGTTCGTATATATAAAAGCTTATTTTGCTTAGCTATTCAGTTTTCCACGGTGAGGTGTGAACATGGAATTGGTTTCGGCCAGAGAGCTTTTGACGTGTGTATGGCAGCAGCAAGTTGGGTAGCGACAATTCAGACTATGGTGATTGAATCAACACTCTCCTCTATGGGCAATTAATAATTTTATTAGAGTATAGATGATACCCTAACCAAGTAACACTATTTTTGGAGTTGATTAAATAATCATCTTTTTTTTTAGACACCGCATACGTTTTCATCCTACTCACTCTTTGGGGTTATGTTTCCATCCTCTTCCTATTTGATTTACCATTATTACCCTTATTATGACAAACATATATCCACATACAATCAGTTCCTAATTTTTTGGGAGTGCATTATTTGAAATTGGAAGGGATTCAAAACTCCTTCAATCTCGGAAATCATCAAATTCGGTTATATATGGGAATAAAATTACCTTAACCTACGTAGAAGATAACAGATATGTATGGTGCCAAAAATTTGGGAGTTTTGAAATAATGGGAATTCAAATGCAGTTTACCTTGGCATTCAATGAGTCATACAATTAACCATTGCAATTGGCAAGTTCATGCATGGACACACATAGCGACACACGAAACTCTCTCTCTCTCCCCCCCCCCCCCCCCCCAATTAAGTGAGTCAGTGACCCACTGATCTCTCCCTCGATATCAAACAACTGAATCGCAATTGGCTCTCTTTGATCAAAGCTCTGGTCCAATCACGCTCTGTGCTAGTTTCATTTTCCGGGAAAAAAATGGTGTGGGATTTGTTGGTAGTTGGGCTGATGTGGCTTTTTTTTGCATTTTCACTATCGCTTCTCTGCTCGTGGGCGGTTGAATTTCGACAAGTTCATTATTTTATTACCATATTTTTAGCATGATTTTTTGACACATTCATAATGTTTAAAATTTACCATGTTCCTTGGATTTGTTGTTGAAATATATCATAGCTCATGTATTATATTTTTAGCATGATTTACCATGTTTCTTGTATTTATTGTCGAAATTTATCATAATTTTTTTACTATATTTTTACCATGTTTTTAGCATGGTAAAATTTACCATGTACCATGCTTCTTGATTTACCATGTTTCTTGCATTTTCCATTTACCCTGTTCGTTTTCCATTTTAGTTTTAGTTTTGATGACATCATCATTTCCCTCATTTCTCTCTCTATCTCTCTCCACTATTACACCTGCTGACATCATCAAAACTAAACTAAACTATCTAACCAAACACACTCATCATAATTTTTGTATTATGTTTTTATCATGTTTTTCGTATGATTTTTTGACAAGTTCATGATGTTTGTAGAAATGTTTGGTGTATGAAAGTTACAAATTTACCATGTTTCTCATTTTTGTTGTCAAAATTTATCATAATTTATGTATAATAATTTACCATATTTTAACATGATTTTTCGACAAGTTCTTGTGTTTGTTGCTGGTTTGATTGGATTGCTATTAGTTTATCCTATTTATGATAAGTTCATCGGATTTATGCTCTATGATATTTTCATCTCAAATTTTGTTTTAAAATTTTAGGGGTGGGAGAAAATTGGGGGAGAGAGATTTGGGCGATAGAAGAGAGGGAGATTGAGAAAAATTAGAGAATATTAGGAGAGAGAGAGAGAGAGAGAGAGAGAGAGAGAGAGAGAGAGAGAGAGAGAGAGAGAGAGAGAGAGAGAGAGAGAGAGAAAGAGAGAGAGAGAAGAGATAAGGAGAGAGAGAAGAGATAAGGAGAGAGAGGATCATATTTAAGTGCCCCTATTTTTATATTAATTTCGAATTTCGATTATCAAAACAACTGTACGATCGTGAGACTTCTTTTTATGAAGTGTTATTGTTATTCCAATTTGTGTTATGTATTTGTTTTCCGTCATTACAAATGTATAGGTCATACAGACTATACAAGTAGTTTTCTTTGCGAATGGGATTGGTCATTGAGATAATCTATGCTTAGAGAAGACGAGTCGTGTCTAGATTAATTAGTTATAGAATCGAAGATGATTTGTGCCTACCTAAGATAAGTTATCCCTGATTCTCAATTACATGGATGGATCCTCTTGGTGATGTCACTAGGGCTTGTAGCTTTTGGCGAGTAATTATCGTTTTGGTAACTGATTTCCTATTGATATGATTGCTTGATTACAAGATGGATTTGAAATCTTGAGACCTTCTACATATTATTTACCTCACCGTCTTTAGCTTTTAATTACGTAGATTAATTTAGTTTAAACAAAACTCCAATCACTTTTTCTTGAATTAAAGTAAGAACTGATTTATAAAATAACGCAACTCAGCCTCTTGATCCCCGTAGTACAATACCTCGACTTAACTACTCTTCTATTTCAATTGAGGTGCAGCTCAGTTTTATTAATTATTTTTGGTGTGAAAAACGATCTACCAGCTTTCTTTGGAATTTTTGGGATTAATTAATCATTCATTTCCACAAGATGAATAAAAAAAGTATACAAATTATGTGGACCGTGTAAGGACCCGTGTTTTTAAAATAAGTTTTCAAAAATAATGTTAGGGAGGTGTGAGAAATGTTTTAAAATGCAAAATGGGGTCAATGTGAAGTTGGTATATGCACTTGGGTGTCTTTGCAATGCATTAGAAACATGAGAGGTGAAGTGTAATTAGTGGGGTGTGCTTTTAAAAATGTTGGCTGATTATTTGGAGAGAATAACACCTCTCTTCCTCCCAAAAACCCACCAACTCTCTCTCTCTACTCCTCCATTGAAGCTCCCCTCCATCACTCTCACCAACCTCCATCAAAAAACAAGTCTCCAACTAAAACCCCTTCATTAAACCTTCCTAAAATCGCGCGATCTACGCATTGGTGTACTTTTTTCCTACCGGTGTTTGAACGATTCTCTTTTGGATTTTGAGCTTGGGTTTGGGTTTCAAGTGCATCACAAGAGGTAGGAAAATTTCTAACTATTTTAAGTGTAAATGTTGTGTGTGTGTGTGTGTATAGACTCTTGATTGATCCATCAACTTGTGTCTTGTGAATTTCATTGAGAAAATCATGTTATATTCACAATTTGAGCTATTGTGTGCTATCCCTTGGTTCATATGTGATTCCTTTCTCAATTTGGATGTTACTTGGTCTTAATCTTGCAACAAATTCATGTATTTTCTTGTATTTGGAAGAAACCCAATTGGGACCCCATTTTCTATTCAAATCTTTGAGTAAATGCTTGATTCATGTTGATTAATGTTTCCTTGTTCAAATTGAGTGTTAAATTATCTCCCCCTAGCCAATTCCATTAATATTTTGCTTTGGAATCATCCAATTTGGAGTTGTGTAGCAAAATCCCCAAAAAATTCATGTTTTGGGCCATTTTCGGCCTACTCGATCTCTCTAGAAAACCCGCCCAGGCGGGAATCACGGCCGCCCTGGGCAGTTTTGACATATTGGTGGACAACTTTTCTTGTGTTGTTCCGGCCTATCCCCATGCACTTGTTTGGTCCTTAAACATGTTTTTCACTTGTATTAGGACATTTTCAACCTTGGTAACACTTTGGTATCTATTGATAATGGGGAATGAATGGTGACACTTGTTATGTGATTAAAGATGAGTTTAGTGAGGACACGGTTCACACATTGGTGTTTTGCATGCATTAGGGATTAGTGGAGAGTCCGGGACACCTGAGAAAGGGTTGAGTGACATGTGAGTCGTATGGGACATCAAGTTGAACATATGTATTGATAAGTGGTAATGTGAATGTGAAATGATTGGCACGGGGCCCGAAAGGGTATGCCCAGAGTGACACGGGGCCCACTAGGGTATGCCCGGAGTGACACGGGGCCTATATGGCATGCCCGGAGAATAATTAAACGTTTAGAAGGAATGTGATGTATATGGTTAATGTTTAGGATACATGAGGCATGTCGTGTGTGTGTCGGGCACGAGTTGGGTACGAGAGATGAAATTGAGTAGATCTAGTTGATTATGTGATACTTTCTAGCCCCTTTCACCATCCATGCTCTCTCTCAACTCTTGTTACATGATTTATGTTTCCTCGTCTATCACCCATGTACATTTCATTTCACTTAGAATTTTTAGACATTTCTCTACTGGGCTAGTAAGCTCACCCTTACAATTTCAGGTACCCACCATGGAACATGATCATGAAGTGCTTGGAGTGCATTCATACATTGTTTTGAAAGCTAGTGGAGGAGTTATATTATCATCTTAGAAATAGTATTTTGCCAAGATGATTTTGTAACTTGATTAAGTCTTCCTTTTTTACCTTGGTTTGTAATCACACTGGCCCTGTTCGTTTCTCAGTTTAGTTTTAGTTTTAGTTTTGATGACATCACCATTTCCCTCATTTCTATCTCTATCTCTCTCCACTCATTACACCTTATGACATCATCAAAACTAAACTAAATTATCTAACCAAACACAACCACTTAAACTTATGTATTTGGATTTGGGTTAACGGGTACCCTTAGACTATTGTAATTTATTGACTTTGACTCTACTATATTTCATTTGGACTTTGACGTGGCCAGTGGACTTGTAGACCATCCAAGTGGATTTTCTTATTGAATTATCTTTTAAAATTTCGAGGGCGTGACAGATTGAGGTTGAAAAAAGTTCATATAAGAGGATATTTTAAACAAAATGACAGCTGTTTGGTACTTTTTCATCTTTAGTGAATTTGTTTTGGTTTTTGGTCATAATGTTTTAGTTTTAGACTTCTCTCGTCGAGACAAATGATTAATCCAAAAACATATATAGTGAATCTAACAAAAATCCAGAACAGGATGAACAGAAAACCAAAAAGACAAGAGAATGGAGCCTAAGTTTTGAATCCACTTTGTATCTTGGAGTATTTACGCGATCCATTCTACATCTTTGTTCTTAACTTACTTTAGTTGGCCTTCGGTGGATTTCTGAAGGAGTTCGGAAGGTGAGTCGACAAATTGTTCTTGGTTTAGTTGGTGAGGATTCATAATTGTTTTAGAGAGGTCGTTTGTAACATACAATGTTTCATATAGCGTTTGATTCATTCCCATGTTTTTTACCTGTTTGTTGGATTTTCACGTACATCGCATGTTCATCGTTGTTCTTTAAATTTCATTTGTTACTTTGTGTTTGGTTGAGTATCAAAGTAGGTTTTTCAGTAATTTCAATTCGTGTTTGATCAATGAAATTGCTCTCTTGAAATTACCGTTATATTTTTTCCAATAAGCTTGGAACCAATTTTTTTATCGTTGATCGATAATCGAATTTCTAAAAAATTGTTTTTGGTTATAACAGTTCAGTTGTAGATAGCTTTACAGGTCAAAAAAATATATTTTCGTAGTATGGCTTTGGCTCGAAAATACATTACCAGGTTTGATATCCAAGTTTGTTTCAAATTAGATAAATTGAAACGGTTGCTTTTTCGATTATGTATTTGATTTATGTAATTTGTAATTTTGTGTTATCGTATAATGGAGTTGTTCTCTGGAATTGTTGTTTATATTGTATCTCTAGCCCCTTTGACTGGTGAGATGAGAAAAAAAAAGTGTGGTTTCACTTAATGATGAGATAGGAAAAGAAAAGATTGTGCTCATCTCATTTGGATTGACAAAATGGAGGAGAGAGTGGTTTATCTCCTGCCATGCTTATTTTACCAAAATACTCTGGTGTCAATCCAGATTTTGGAGAGAGAGAGAGAGAGAGATCAATGAACTTGAGGAAGAAGAAGAGCAATGAACCCTAGCAGCATTAATCGATCAGTTCCAACATCAAATCTGCTCCAAAAACATCTCCAAAATCAGCCCCAAATATGTCCTCTTTGAGAAGAGCGACGACGTAGCGTCGGAGCTTGCCGTTTTTTAAGAAGAACGAGCTTGCCGTCATCGGAGAAGAATGACAACATCAAATAGGGGCGTGAGAGAGGGAAAAAATCGAAAACTCTTTCCTTTCTTTCAGAATCTCACCAGTTTTGGTGTGAAAGCGAAATGGGCGGTTTGAGGGGTTCCACAATCTCACCCTCTCTCCCAACCTCTCTCGCCTCTTTGATCATCCAAATGTGCAAGAGAATTAGTTCTCTCTCTATTTCCTTTCTTCTATTTCGGAATCTCTCAATCCAAAGAGCGTGTAACACCTTTGAGATCATAAACCAATATCTTATCCAAATCCGATCACCATAGCTTGTAAAATTTATATCTGTATTTAGACTATTATGCGGAAAACAGATATAATAGGATCTTGAATTCAACACATCTCAAGCACAATAAAATAAACGTACCTTTGACGACCATCGAGATTAGAAGGAACAAATCCCTTAATTAGAAACACCTTAATTCTTGGCTCACCTTCTTCCCCCTGTCTCTAACCTTCTAGAATACCCGATTACTTTAATTGATGAAAAAAACGTGTGTAAAAAGGGTGGGTATTTTATTCTTTCATAGAGGAGAGGAGAAGAGAGGGCCTTAGAGATAATTATAAAAGACTCCTAATCCATCAAGGACTCACCAAACAAACTCTAATTGGTCATGATGACGAACCGTATCTTTAATCGGCTTATATGATATTGGAGTCCCAATTGTAACAAACATGCATAAAACATGGAGTTTTAGTGGGACACAAAAATGTGAATCTAACATAGCTGGTTTCAGATCTCCTGTTCCAAAACTCCCATGTTCTTCTGTTGTAGGGGGGTTTGCGCCGTTAGATGGTGAATTTTGTTTTTGTGTTTTAAAAATTTGTGTGTGATCCAACGGCCCAAACCCCCCTGCAAGGCTGCAACAGAGGAACATGAGAAATTTGGAGTTGGGGATCTGGCTTTCTTGTTTCCTCTTAAAAACAATAGTTTAGTGTTAATCAGTAAGCTGACTGAGGGGTTCTAGTTTGATGACTATTCTTTTTTTTTTTTTGCCATTTTCTAACCCCAGTTTATGCCTTTATACTTATTTGGTACAAGGCAGATATTAGTGATTACGCCTAACTAGCCCTCATACGTACGCCTAACTTTTTGTTGGCCTTTTGGCACTGTATTTTTTGTAATTTTCTCTTAATTAATTTCTACGTGATTATTACATTACATTGTTCGGTTCGAACTAATAAGAACGTCCGTACATGAAGTGAGGGTACATAAACATCGGACCATCTAGGCCTTGTTTGTTTTGGGTTTCAAAACCCAGTTATCTCAATTACTATTATTCAATTATTATCTCTATTTTTAAATATTATTCTCATTTTTTTCTCTATCTCTCTCTAATTATTAATTTATATTTTTAATTATTATTCATATTTCTCCCTCTAATCATTACCAAAAAGGAAAATGCTGACGGGTGTTATAGTGCACCCGTTAAGAGTACAAAAAAAATACAATTTAAAAGTACATTTGTACGTTAAAGTACATCTTTAAGTGTACTTTAACGTACAAGTGTACTTTTTGTACAAATAAGACCTACAAAAGTGTACTATTTGTTCCCTTAGCAGGTGCACTATAGCACCCGTTAGCATGACTCTTACCAAAAACCAAAAACCAAAACCCAAAACTCAAACCAAACACAATCCTAGCTTTGGTGAAAAATCATTGGGCCAATTTTCATCCCTACTCGAGAGGTTCCACGCGTTCTTTTGAGTTCAACGGATTTGGTTCGGAGGAATATAAGAAAAATTCAATGGGGGTCGAATATGATTCAAGATATAAGTCTTGCTCAATTTTTGTCCCAGAATACTTTTATGCATAAAATTACCCTTTTATCCTTGTATTTTGACACTTAACCTAAATAAATTTGATCCTTATTTTTTGCCATTATACTAGTAATGCTCTCTATGTTCCAAATTGCTGGTCTTATACGAGAACTCCAATTTTCTTAGAGACATGAAATAGATGCATTCATATTTCATACTGAAAAATATAGTATATTGATTTCCAACAATACCCATATATTTCGACTTTTGAACGAAATCATTGTTATTGGTAAATGGAGTATTTTGAAAGATTGAATACATTTTGTTTTGACTTTTCAAATAAGATTAATTATTTAAAACATTCCAAAATAGTATAAGTGACGAGTAATTTGAAACGGAGGGAGTACAACTTTACATATAATTATTTCCTTCCATTTTGTTTTGAGGTTAAACAATTTTTCTTATTCTCACATTACGGAATGGGGTGAATAAACTAGTGTCCGACTGAGTCGGAAACGGGAACACCCAAGCTTACACGATCGGGGTTCAAGGCAAGGTCGGGCCCATTTGGTGCATAAGATACGACAAAACCTGTCCGGCACTCCCGTCCCGTTGCCCTCCCTACCCTTAAGAGAAAATAGGTAAAATTTCGTTTAAACCTTAAACAAATGTCGAATTTTACCAAAGAAAAACAACGTAACCATTCAACTAGTAAACGGACTAAAATTTCCTTGGGAAATCATCTCTATCGTTTTCACGGTGACTCCAGTCGTGGACCAGTTGGTTTTACCCTTTCAAGATTTTGTCTTTCCTTCGATGACAAGCCCTCCGCAGTGCACCACATCCTCTGGGAATCTCAACGTTTGACCTAAAATGGACACAACCCCCTTTCCCAAACGCAACCGCAACCCATAACCAAAACAGAGTCGAGCAGGTAAGAGAGAGAGAGAGAGAGAGAGAGAGAGAGAGAGAGTGAAGACTTGCCCAAACGGCAGGTGTCTGTGCTAATTGCTAGACGTTGAAAAAGGAGGAGAGAGAGAGAGAGAGAGAGAGAGAGAGAGAGAGCATTAATTGCTTGGATTTTCTGTTGTAGTAATTGCTACCCTTACCGTCCTGTTTTCGTCCTCTCACCTACTCTCTCTCTCTCTCTCTCTTGGCTTCACACCCAACAGTAATCTTAGACTATCTAGTTCTAGAATTTTTCCGATCCCCAAATTTTGCCCTCCATAGTTTAGGAGAAAAAAGATTTGTTTCAGTTTGAGAGAGAGAGAGAGAGGGAGTGGTCTAATGGGGAATTTATTGGGCAAGAAGAAGAAGGATGGGAAAGAAGGAGGAGGAGGAGGATCGAGGAGTAAGAGGATGATGGGTAATGGTCGGTCGCAGAGGAAAATGCAAGCGGAGGAGGAGTTGATTCACAGGCAAGCTCTGACTATGGCAATTCATCAGCAGCTTTCTCAGCGCTTCGATGGACCGTCTATGTCTAGGCGAATCGGGCCAGGAGGATCTACTAGCTCTCGCCGCCAATGCAATCTCTCCGATTCTTTCACTGCTACCAAACAGGTGCTCAAAAAATGCCCTCTTAATACTCAATTTGATTTGCTTTGCGTGTCTACTTGTACTCTATGGTACAAATGACCTGCCTAAAGTTCGCTTTTGTACTGGACGTGATGTTTGGATCTGTGGAAAGAGTAAAGATTAGTGGGTTTTGATTGATGTTGGATATGGTCCGGGTCTAAGACACTATAATGCGTGAGCGGACATCTCAAACTACTAAAATTACTAAAATTTGCAAGAGCGAAAATTGAAAGTGAGAGCTGAAAGTGAGAGCGGGGGCCGAGGGCTTTGCTGAAAGATTATGTGAATATATGTATCCTTATGCATAGTACAAATGACCTGCCCAACTTTTGCTTTGTTAGTGGACTTGATGATTGGATCTGTGGAAAGTGTAATAAGGTTCAGTGGGTTTGGATTCATGCTATTACTTATGTTGAACGAGGAAAAAGTAGGCACTCAAAACAGTTTGTTTGAAAGATTTCAAAAGGGCCGATTCACTTTTGCCTTTTTGGGTTCTTGCTAATTCTGATTTAAACAATATTGCGTGTGAACTCTTTGTACTTTATGAAGAAAAGATAAAGGGCAAGGGAAAGAAGAATTCTGAAAAGGTGGAGATTCACTTTTCTTCTGATCCTTGTGTTAGTATAATTGTTAATACAAAATTTTAGTGTAAAAATAAGATATGGTAATTCAATTGGATCATAATGTTCACTTTCAGGCATGATATGACACTGCAGTACACTTCAGTGCACTATCAGACACTTAGATTGTCTTGCTTTTTAAGGAGTTTTTGGTTCTACATTCATGTGTCATGTGTGTAATTTCGTCACTGTGCAAATGCATCTTATGCAGCTTCCAGAATATTTGGAGAGTTTGAAAACAAAGAAAATTGTTTTAATACACGGAGAAGGATTTGGAGCATGGTGTTGGTACAAAACTATTGCTCTATTGGAGGAATCAGGATTGCTTGCCACTGCCTTAGATCTCACAGGATCGGGAATTGAGTTGACAGATACAAACAAGATCACTTCTCTGGCAGACTATTCAAAACCATTAACTGATTTTCTAAATAACCTTCCAGAGGATGAAAAGGTAAACGCGCGTGGGGGCTGCTCTAACTCCTTTGCACCGTCTTAACAACTCTCATGGCATTTATTGTGTAAACTTTTTATAGGTAATTTTGGTTGGTCATAGTTGTGGAGGTGCATGCGTTTCGTATGCTTTGGAGCATTTTTCCCAGAAAATCTCAAAAGCAGTTTTCCTTTGTGGTACAATGGTTTCTGACGAGCAGATGCCTTTCGATGTATTTGCACAAGAGGTATGTAATCAGTACACTATTGCACTTGGACAGCCCATTATCCCGAACATCTGAGGAAAATACTTTTGGCCTGTCTGTCAAGGTGGCTTTTGGTTCTCAAATGTCGTCGTAAATGGTGATTCATTCATACAGTTTTCCTTTGCTTCACCCCTGTGTTTTGTATTTTGCAGCTTGGGTCTGCTGAACTTTTTATGAAGGAATCGAAATTCCTAATTTACGGGAATGGCAAAGATAACCCTCCTACTGGCTTCATGTTTGCGAAACAACAATTGAAAGGTTTATATTTCAACCAATCCCCTGCAAAGGTATTTTATGACTTAAACCTGTTAATATTTGTCGAACATTATGATTTGGTCTGCTTTTCTTTGTCAGTCTAGAATCTCTAGACTCTAGTCATTATACCGTCTCATGGAAATTATTCTTTGTACCTTGAATGAAAGTACTTTCATAATATTATCAATCATTTCGAGAAAATCAGCTTGTTGATGATATTTCATCTTGGGTCCAATACATGGAAAACAATAACCGATGCAAAAGCAAGACAGTATTCAAGAGGGACATCACCTCTATGATTTAAGCCTATTACTGTACCATGATTACGTTGTCCTTTGGCCTCTTGTAATAGTTTTCTTGCTAATCTAAGAACTATGACATTAGCTTTCTTACTAATCTAAGAACTATGACGTATTTCACTTTAGTTTGATATGCAGCCAAAGCAAAACAAATGTCAAGTAGGAACAAACAAAGAATGATATGAAATTAGCCCCTTCTACTTTTGTACCATGGTTGATCACATAACAATGTATGTCCAAAATACTTGTTTCTTGTGTGATTATGTTTTGGAATTGGTATTGCTAGTATGATTTAAAGAGTGAAGATAGAGACACCTGATGAAATATTCCATTCCCACATGAGCTGTGGGCTATGCAACACAGACATGCAACATGACTCAGCCACTTTGAACGCTTGGTTTTTAAGAATTTGGAGAACACCAAATTGGGACCTGTTACAAAAAGTACTTGTATTTTATTATATAGGCAAAAAATAAATGACACCTTAAATCATATCTATCATTACATCATTCCTAACAGTTTCCAGCAGAAAGTCATTTAATCAATAACCATCACTTGTCTCACCAAAAAGACTTCCTCTTCACTGAGCTAGAGCCTACTATTTCGTTTAATAACCCCGGCGTGTTCTGTGAGTGTCCTGAAACATGTTATGGGAAGATAATGACTGAACTTTTTGGATAGTATAACTTGCACGTACAATTGGGCTTCCAGAAAAAAAGGAATGTGTTGAGGGAGTCTGAGATTCAGCTCAATATCTAGGATATTATCTGGAAGCTCCTTAGAAAGACCTAGCCTTAGGATCTTGCTGTAGTGTTTATACATTATATCTGTTTTGTTGTCTAGGTTTTAGTCCCATACAACAGAGCTTAATGAAGCTGTCCTGTTGAGAAGAATATGATGAGAGAGTCAGTTTGCTACAAGTGTAGTAATCAACTATATCTTTGATCTGGTTTTCCTGGTATAAAATCTATTCTATATCGACAAGCAAAATATGTGGAGGAAGCATGCATGTTTATGCATCTAAGCAAACTTACACACACTTGATACCACACTTAAGCTCGTTTGGGTGAATGTGGATTTCAAATGAAGGGATTCTGTGTTCACTTTCAGTATAAACATTATATGCTAAAGTAAATAGCGGAAGATGAGTTAGAGGTGCAAAGATGTACTACTTTTTTGGGTTCATTTCATAATTACGATCCTTAAAGTGAAGTTGAATTTGTGTAAGCGAAATGGAAGTTGGAGTTGTCCTCACTGAATTCTTTGTTTGAAGATCATTCTCACTGAATAATGACATCAAATCCCTTGCTTTAAAATCCACATTCACCCGAATGGGCCTTTAAGCTTGGGACATATTCACGAGAAACAGAGGTATGGCTCAAGATTGGGACGCCACCATATGTTGACGATTATATAACTTGATTTTTTTCAGGATGTTGCTTTGGCCATGGTTTCCATGAGACCCATCCCTCTTGGTCCCATCATGGAGAAGCTGTCTCTGACACCTGAAAAATATGGTACCGGTCGGCGATTCTTCATTCAAACCCTAGATGATAATGCACTATCGCCTGATGTCCAGGAAAAGCTGGTGAGGGAAAACCCTCCTGAAGGAGTCTTCAAGATCAAAGGCAGTGACCATTGCCCTTTCTTTTCGAAGCCCCAGTCACTGCACAAAATTTTGCTTGAAATTGCGCAGATTCCGTAGTTTAAATTTCTGTTAGAATAATACTTTTTCACCTTACAGGAAGATACCTTACCTTAATTTCGTTAAATAGAAACAGGAGCTGCTTTCTTCCTCTTCTTTTCTTCTTTTTAAATCTGGATATAGGTATTAGGGAGGGTCGGAACTCATTTTCTATTCATAGTAGGTTAATGTAAAGATAAAAAGTATTTCTTTGGTCAACAAAGATATTATTTCACTAGATTCTGTGTTATGCATACATGTTACTGTTTTCGTGTAGTATTTTGTACCAAAATCATGTTACAATGTGCGTAGTCTAGCCAAGAGGCCTTTGGCCCAACGGTATTAGGGCGCACTTAGGTGCTAGGAGTAAAGAGGTCAGGAGTTCAACTCATCCTCTGAGTGCTTATCTAACGATTTTAATAATACTAACTTTTGCCGAGCAAGATGGCCAACTCCGCGTGCGTTTGAAGCTCAGGTCCCTGTTTACAACTTGCTATTTTGCGTGCTTGATGCAATTCAAGGCATTTTGCGTACTAAGCTGGTTTGTGAATTCTGTGCACTGACTTTAGTATTGGGTTACTTGAGTACTTTATTGTAATTGATTTTGTTAAAGAATGGAAACAGTGCCTCCACTACTCAATCAGATCGATCACAGAATCCTTCCAATGGCACTTTTGGTTTATGCCATTGCCCGACTGTTACTACTTTTGCTCCTGCCTTTTGAGAAAAACTTGGGTGCGGGTATGGCCACGTGGTGCCCGGGCACCATGCATCTCGGTCGTCCAAAAGTGAATTGAACGGTCCAAATGTATTCCCCCCCCCCTCTTTCTCTCTTTGCAATATAGGCCGTTCAAAACACTTTTGGACGGCTGAGATGCGTGGTCGGGCACCACGTGTCCATAACTGACACGCACCCAAGTTTTTCTCTGCTTTTTGATGGTGAATCTCTCCTTGCACTCCATTTCCTTTCCTTTTTCCCTAAGGTCGTGTTTGGAAGCTGTGTAAGAAAACTAGAGAAGAAAATTCAATTAAGAGGAGAATCGAAGAAAGTTAAACAGGTCTTGCACATGTATTTTGGTTTCTTTGTTCTCCCTCTTGAGATTCCAAGCAGAGTGGATATAAATTTAATTTCCCTTGCTCTCCACCTCTTTCCATGGTTTCTAAACAGGGTGTTAATAAAGTAGGGATAAAATCGGTTCGGTTCAGTTTGGTGGGTGCAATTGCTTTTCAAAAGAATGGAAAAAAAGAACAGTTGATTCATAAATAGGCTTGGAAAACTTATATTCGTAACAAACTGGTGAAAAAGGTAACGTATAACCAAAAATAGAAATGAGTAATGAAACTTAAATTAACTACCAGATAAAAATTGAGCAACACAAAGAGAATACTCAGGTTAGGGTTTGATTTTTCTTTTCGTCTTCTTAGGCCCAAGGATGTATTTGCAATTTTATCCGGAAGGAGATGGAAAGAGATTTATCGAAAAATCAAAAATCAAACCGGCACACTAAACATAACACAAATAAACCGACCAAAACGGCTAAAGTTGTATTGGTTCGGTTAGTCGGTTTGGTTTTCCGGTTAAAACTAACAATCGGTCAACGTGACTAGTGTTTGTTGAGATAAAAATTCATTTAACGGGGTTCGCAACACAATACTAACGTTTTTCAAAGTGAGTAGTGTTGTTTATCCATTGTCTTGCTAGGAGGGCCCTCACATCATTCACACATGCTACAAAGTTGCTAGGGATCAACGTTTTTCCAATTGTGTTAGAGCACATTTCTCATTATCAGTGTAGTTTTTGGGTTGTCTACTCCTGGATCTATTGAAATTCTTACTCTACTACCCAAAAATTCGCAAATTTACCCTTTAAAGGCCGAGCCAAAAAAAAATAAATTTACCTTTAAAGAGGCCAATGTGAGCAACCTGTGGTCACTTCCCGTCTAAATTGTTAGCGTGAGCACGGGTATGGTTGCTCAAAAAATCCGGTGAACCTTGAAACCGATTTGAACGAACCGATCCATACGTTTTGGATTGGAATCAAGGATTAATGGTCTGGACCCGGATTCAAAAATTAAAAAACCATGACTGGTGATCCGGACACTGATTTTTACTTTGAAACCATGCACTAATTGAACCGAACCGTGAGATATTTATTATACACCTATAAATAAAATAGGGTGGTGTTAATGCCAAAACCGTTTTTGGCACAAACAAAAATGGTTTTAGCATTATTATTTCCCATACAATAATGGGGTGTTCTACTAACAAAAAATAGTTTTTTCTAAAAACCAAAATAGGTCATTCTTTCACAATACATCACATAAAAAACTGTGAAAAGTAAAAAAAAAAAAAAATTTCTAAAACTGGCTTAGTTGAACACTCCCTAAATATATAGTTAAACCTTGAAAATTTTCTTGCTGGATTGGAAACTAGTTGCTGGGTTAGAAACTGGATCCTAGTTCTTTTTTTTCTGCACTTGAATGTAGAAATTGATTCCTCTTTTTTTTTGCTTGCTGGATTGGAAACTAGTATGAAACACTGACCCAATATAGTTTAATTTTAATATAATGCTTAATCTAATTCTAAAGTATTGCATTAGTAAATGCTTTTACTTGCTGATTGCTATTTTCGTTATGAAATGTAGATAAAAATCGGAACCGATCCAGGACACATGGATTGTAGGCAGGGGCGGAGCCAGGATTTTGGTTCAGGGGGGGCAAGAATTAGACGCGTTTAGGGGGGTGCAAGGATTTTGGTTCAGGGGGGGCAAAAAACAAAATCAAAGAGGGGTCAATTAGCAATTTTATGAGGTATACTAGTAAAATCCCTATAGAAATTTGGGGATCAGGGGGGTCAATTGACCCCTCTTGTCTCCATGTGGCTCCGCCCCTGATTGTAGGGGTGTACATGGTCCGGTTTGGACCGGTTTTATAGAAATCCGGGGACCAAACCATATCTAACGGTTCCAAAAAATTGAGAACCATAACCAGACCGTTACACATATAGAACCAAACCACACCAAACCGTTAGACCGGTCCGGTTTGGTTCGGTTTCCGGTTCTAAACCATGTTAGCATTCAAAAATTGCCAAAAAAAATAGTCGACAAAATTATTGTAATTTCTTCGTAAAACTACTACCACTAAACCAACCCTCAAATAAATTAAAAACTCCAACAGTAACTAAAACAACTATTAGAGTATTCTCGTATATCATTGTTGATATAAATGGCAGATGCAATGCTAAAACTTAAAGCTAGCAAAATTATAAAGTGTGTGTAGGTATATATGAGTGTATATATTATATTATATTGTATTATACTTATATATATAGACCGGTTTGGTTCAAACCACGGTTCCTAATTATGAAACCAGGGACCAAACCAAAATATCCGGTTCTCATTTTTTTAGAACCAGAACCAATCCATTTAACCATAGAACCAATCCAAATAGGCCGGTTTGGTCTGGTCGGTCCGGTTTCACGGTTTTTTTGGTTTTCTTGTACACCCCTAATGGATTGGATTAAAATCGCACCGTAAGACTTAAGGTCCTAATGGGACGCAGATTGCATTTTTTTTAAAATCATGACTTACGGATCAGGATTGGATTCAGAGGAATCTAATTCGATCCAAACCTTGAGCAGTCCTAAGCACGGGGTACTATTACATTCGATTGGAGTAGTTCACTTAAATTTACAGGGTTTCAGTTGTCTAAATCAGAACTATAGGAATCAAATTCAAACTCGGACCAAACTACAGAGACCAATAGTGAATTCAAAACCTACTTAAAAGTCTTTCCAAACCTAGAGGTCGTCGTAAATACGGTCATTCAGCTTCTACGTACGTAAATTCCTTTTGGCTTATCTAAAAGGATCAAATTAAGTAAATTCTATCCTGTACCCTACGTTTCCTCTCCCCTTCCCTCTCTCTCTCTCTCTCCGCGGCTTTTCGATTCTTCCTCTCTCTCTCCAGCCCCGACGATATAGCTCAAAGTAATTAGGTACGTACGTGTGGATCAATTTGTTGCTTTTGTTGATGGATTATTCCTTTTTCTGATCCTCCTCAAATAATTTCTTCGTTGAATTGGTTTCCTACCTGTTGAAGTAAGAGCTTTTTTGTGGCCAATTTTGCTTTTCTCGTAAAGTTGTGGTTGTGAATTGTGATTGTGGTTGTGTTTTTATGCTGCTGCATCGGATTAGAAATATGGTTAGGATCCCTAGTCAATGATATGAATTGATACCCTCTTAGGGTTTGCTTGGGGTTCGGCCTTTTGTTTTGTTTGTAGCCGCTTTGCTTTGGTAATATTCTCGGACTGATAATAAATTGGTAACTTAAATTCCGTTGATGCAATCTTTAATCAGTCGGAGAATGTGCCGGAAAAACAAAAGTAAAGGTTGATTTTTGGTCCTTACGGATAATAAGGAGTATTTATTATTAGACCATTATTTCTCAGTTTTGTGGCTGTGTGACTATTTATTTTTGTTATTTTGAATCTGCAAAATGGACCCCTTTAATTGCTTCAACATCTGTATAATTTTGTTCTTGGCTTTAGCATATACAATTTGGATTTACTGTAGTGCCCACAAACCGTAAGGGTACTTTACTTGAGTCAGAGGTGAGGTTAATCCTTCTGGAAATTGCTTTTGCATAGAGTTTGGAGCTTTGAGTTGATGGCGTTTGGCGAGGGAAAGAATTCCCCAACCCCATTCCTTGTTTCTTGGGTTCCTTAAATCTACACCAGCATAAAATGAACTATGAGTGGTAAAATGTACATGAAGTAAACTACGTTAGAAATTAGCCTAATGGATGTTGAATGTTCTATTAATACTTCGTGAGCTGGTGCAAGTTGTATGTAACTTACCTTAGGATAGGAGAGAAGAACAGATTTTGTGAGGTTCATTTATTTTCAGCCAAACTAATGTCAGGCTTCAGGACTTTATGGAATTGTATGCATTTGTGTGGCTTTAGCGAGAGGAATGAGTTTTAGCGTGACATGTATTTCCCAATCATTAGAAAGATTTCTAATGATTTTTGGTTTCTTTCTTCGCTTAGGTATATATTTTCCTGTGCCTAGATCCAAATCAAATTCCATCAAGTAAAAGCCAATTGAAACAAGTCAAAGTATATATCAGTAAATGTGGCACATTTAGTTTCCATCTTCGCGAATTTATCTCATTTTAAAAAAATTGGAGGGTTGTGAGAATGTAAACATAATGGAAAACATGGGCTTCTAATGATGTTTTCCAATTGGTGGGAGTTTGGAATTCATGATGTTATATTTTGGAATGCATGTTATTTTGTTCTGATCTGTCCAGAAGTTTTGACCTGACTTTGAATATTTCTTAAATTTTGGAATGCCAATGATGCTGTTTTCATATTGCTTCATGCATGTTGTTTAGATTGGAAAGTTATGGCTAGGGACTCAAAATGGTACTGATATCTATCATTCTTACAGAAAATTTGATTTTGTAGAATGGGTGGAAGCTCAATCGATAATGACTGGGAGTTCACTTCCCCTTCAAATGGAGTTCGGACTGTGGTGTTGGTTGGACGTACGGGCAATGGTAAAAGTGCAACAGGCAATAGCATCATTGGAAAAAAAGCCTTTAAGTCAAGGGCTAGCTCTGCTGGTGTTACCAGTACTTGTGAGCTGCAGAGAACTGTGTTGAGAGATGGCGAGATTCTTAACATCATTGACACTCCCGGTATAAATCTTTTAGTGAGCAATGTTATTGCAATTCCTCAAGACTCCAAGCTTTGTTGTGCATATGGAAACAACCAGCACTGTGAATGTGTTGGTTGTAGGTTAATAGAACATGAAAATGGAAATGAGCAGAATTCCAAATTAATCAATAAGGCGAACATTTAATCGTACATTTAAATGAGACATGCTATCAAACTCATGTGTTGTTTTGATTCGAACTGCTAAGCCAAATTATTTCTATTTTTTTGTAGGATTATTTGATTTTTCTGCCGAATCTGAATTTATTGGGAAAGAAATTGTCAAATGCATCAATATGGCCAAGGATGGTATCCATGCAGTTGTTGTAGTTTTCTCAGTCAGGACTCGCTTTTCGAAAGAAGAGGAAGCTGCTCTTCGTAGCCTGCAGACTTTGTTTGGGACGAAGATTAATGACTATATGATTGTGGTCTTTACTGGTGGTGATGAACTTGAAGAAAATGATGAAACATTGGAAGATTACCTAGGTCATGGATGCCCGGAGCCTTTGAAGGTAGAATATCTAAATCCTCTTGATCTTTGTTTGTCTATATTTCGTATTCATCGTTGCTTGTGATGTGATAACGCATGATAATCCTATAAGTAACTTATGGGCTCTCTATTTTGTCTCCCGTTGCAGATTTTTTGTTAATAACTTAAGATGTCTGGGTGCTCATAAGCACCCCGACTAGCTCCTAGGGTACCAATCAACTGACTATAAGGGAGAAAGCCTCGTATCGACTATACTGGCACAAGAGTTGATAGCTCCTAGTTTCGAACTTGACTTTAGGAGGGAGCAAACCCCTAAGTCCCAAGTGTTGACCACTAGGCCAATCCCTTGGGGTTAGTCCCTTCGCTAGTTTTGGATGTACATAGGATTTCCCCCTCTGTTTCCAGCGGTGCAACTATTGCCATTTATGCGGAAGTAATAGTACCATACAATTTTTGCTTTTTGCTTTTTGCTTTTTACTTTCCTTTATGCGGAAGTAATAGTAATGAAGGATTTTGCTGTCCCATGAGGAAAGGGAGGGGAAGAATCGACTGAACTGAGTTCTCAAACGGACAACACAGGTGATGGAAGTAAATGCAACCAGTATTTCCCTCCAGGTAAATAACAAATTTAAGGGTACGTCAATCATCCAGAAAGTTTTGTCTGGTAGGCGGGATAAAAGGATAGTTAACAAGACGCATCGGCTGAAATTAACCAAAGGCAATACAAAAAAACAAGAACTAAACAACAAGCCCTTCCCAATGTCAAAACTTAAACATCAAGATATAATCAACGCAACAAAGAAACAGTATGTAAAGCTTGTCCATGCAACAAGCTAACTATCAACACTGCGCTTCTTAACCTTGAAAGCAATTGTTGCTTGCTGTAATGGTATTTAAAAGCCGTGAAAAAGTGGGCATAACAGGTACCTAAAGTAGTCACACCACTGTTGCACCCAGTAAACCCTTCCCTTGCGGTGTCACAGCAAGTACATCCTTTAGCACTGCTAGAGTATGTGTTACTCGATTTGGCAATGACCAAAAAAAGTTCTTAACTGTTTTCCCAATTTCGAAAGTTTTAAAAACCCTGCTCAATCCCATATTAGAGGATTGTGAAAAGAAGCCCAGTCAACAATCACCAGATTCACAACTTCGTTAACAAGAGGCGAACTTCCCATAACAGATTTGCAAATGGAAATGTTTGAGAAGGACACAGGAATTCTAAAAAAATGGACACGGACATGGCGGGGGACACGTCAAAGGTTGTCTGATTATATATATCATATATGTATGCAGTAAGAGTTTATATACATAGATATACACACTTTTCGTTTGATATATAAGATATTTATACAGGTACACACACACACACACACATGCATGTTAGATACACACGACGGAGATACATACATCGCATATATACCTGTACCTACGTACATATATTTGTATACACGTCACACACACACACACACACACATATTGAGAGAGAGGGTGAGAAATTGTGAGAGACAGAGAGTGTATATGTGTGTCCATGCGATGTCCCCTGAGTGTCTCCCTCCAAAAAATAAATTTAATTTAATAGACACGCCACGTGAACTCAGGGGAAGCGGGCATGTCCAATACGTGTTCCCGCGTCTCCCGAGTGTCCTCTAGAAGTATCGGTGCTTCATAGCTCTTGGCTCATTTGTGTGCTTCCTTTGATTAGGCATAATTTCCAGCCCTAAGTTTAGGATAAGTAAGATTCCTTATCTTCCTCTTTGGTTGTAGGTTCGATTGTAAGATTAGGAATGATAAGTTCAATGGCTTAGCATGCAACTACAATTTGTTTGGTTTGTGAAGCCTAATTAGCAGTGGACTCGAGTTAGCAGTGGACTTCAGTAATTGATTTGTCAGACCAATTTGCTCATGTAAGATGCTGAATTACGACAATACAAAATGGTTTGACATCATGGCGAGAGAATTTTCTTTGTAAGGGCACGCAAAAGGTTGATTTCTTTAGGCTAAGTGTACTTCTAAATTAGTGGTATGACTCCTTTTGGCATTTGTGATACTCTTTCTCTGTTTTGAAACACCAAATGTCGAATTGTTAGTATTCTTGATGGATTTGCTAAAAGATACAAAATTGCTAATTGATTTTTTGTTATTATGTTTCAAATGTCGGTGTAGGAAATCCTAGACCTATGTGAAAACCGAAGAGTTCTGTTTGATAATAAGACCAAGGACGAAGCCAAGAGAGAAGAACAACTTGAGCAACTTCTCTCCCTTGTAAACGTGGTCATAGAGAAGAATGGTGGTCAACCATATACAGATGAGTTATTTGTGGAATTGAAGGTAAGGCACTGGTTGATTTTCTGCATGATATCTGAATTATCATGATGATACTTGAAGCAACATTAGTATGGTTTCTATGTATATTTGACAGAAAGGAGCTATGAAACTACGTGATCAGACGGAAAAAGTTGATTCCTTGGAGGGTTACTCGATACACGAGATATATGAGTTGAAGGAGCAGATGCATAGATCCTACGAGGATCAGCTCAAGCGAATAACTGAAATGGTATTGATATATACCTCTTTTATACTAGAGCTGTTGCCTGGTTCTAAATGTTTCGTTTTACACTTAGTAAGGCTTCGTTCAATTCGATGTGCTTATAATTGGTTAAGTGCCTACGCTAATAAACTCATTGGATTTTTTGGTGCCCCATTATAGGTTATGGAGACTTGTACAATTCAGAAAAGTCCATTTTAGTCCTTGCATCATGTCCTGCCTTTTTGGTAGAGATATATCGTCTTCGGGAAAGCGTTACCTGTAAAACCCTTAAAACAGTTGTCTCATTAGACCTGGTTGATTTTAAACTCAATTGTCTACAATTTGACCATAGAAATGACTATTATGTTACATTCATGTGAATTAAATAACTTGGTTACGAATTGAAAACAGGATTTAATGGTGCAAGTACCAGTTGTAATCGCAGAGAATACCTATCTGCTTTCAGGACAAGCACAAAACGTTCCCATTAATAAGAGCTACCATTCGCAAGTTGTGGATAGTAACATTTATATATGCTGGCATTTACGGACGCTTACTTCTGCAGGTTGAATCAAAGCTCAAGGAGACTACTAACAGGCTTGAACAGCAGTTGGCGGAAGAGCAAGCTGCACGATTGAGGGCAGAAGAGATTGCTCAAGCGGCTCAAATGAAGTCAAATGATGAAATCTGTAAGCTGAGAGAGCATTTGGAGAGAGCTCAGAGGGAGACCCAGGAGCTTCGCAAGCAAGCTGAAAGTGGAAGGTGTGCTATTTTGTGATGACATGAGGACGCAAGTGATGCATTTTCTGGAGCAATACAGTGGGCATGTGGTGTTGATGCAAAAACAAGTTCAAGGACAGAAACCTCCCCCCCCCCCCCCCCCCCCCAAGTTATGACTCCATTACCTATGTAAATGTTCACTACCAAGATTCATAATAGACCTAAATATTTGTATCTATATATATCTTATACATGTGTGCGGTATTCTGTCTTTTGCAATCTATATTGTGTTGGAGTTGAATTTTCTTGGAGTTTTCGCACTGGGAAAATTGAATTGGCTCATTTCTTTGGAACAAGTAGACATTTTTATGTCTATTTACTAAAGCAACTTGAAACTAGTATAATTTCAAAGCTTGTGCTCATTGTTCTGGTTCTATCCATGGAGGGGGGCATGCTCATTTGTACCTCTTGAAGTCACCTGTTCCTTTTACTACTCGGCTCTCCGTTTTCCTGCAAAATAAAAGCCTTTGAACGTGGAGAAGTCTATTACCCCTACAATTCCCAGATGATGCATGCTAACGCCACACCGTATTGTTCTGTTGTAAAAAAAAAAAAAAAAAAAAAAAAAATCTGATTAAATTGTGCCGCAGTAGATCATGTTATGCTTATAGCATTTGAACACAATCAAAATCTCCAGTGTTCCTCATGTCTATAGAAGGAGAAGCTCTTCAAGGTTGTAATCTGACTTGTCAGAGTAATAAAATTCCCCGTGTGTTTGTTTTAGATCCTTTTCCCTACTTTGTGTTTGTATATCTCCAACAGCTTCTCCAGTCACTTGATGCGGGCTGGACCTCTCACGGAACAAAGAGAAGGGGGAGGTGAAACGTCTGGCGATTTCAGGCGGTTCTCCATGGTAATTTCCGGCGTGCTTCCTTCGATCTCCCTACCTCCTTGATCTTGCACATCTCATCCCCTTTCCCCAACCTCCATTTGTTTCTCCCCTCTACCCCAATCTCTCCTTCTAAAACCCTAGCTATTGATCCCTCCTCACCTTCGCATATTCAGCTTTTGATCCCTTCTCTTTCCCTCATATCAAACCCCCATTTCAAATACCCTCTCACTGCCCTTCACTTTTCCGATCTAGCAATACCCTTCTCTTTGTTTGTTCTCCCTTCAAAACCCTGTTTGTCTTTCTCCAACCTTTTCTCTAAGCCGTTGCCTCTTCTCTCTTCCGGTGGCTCGCCGTCGTCTGGTTTTTGCAGCAACGATGGTTGATATGTTTACGCTTTTTGTTGACAATCTTCCTCGAGACAAGGATGTTGAATGGCTTCGACAAATTTTCTCCTCTTTTGGGCGTGTGGAGGACGTCTATATTCCAAGTAAGAGAAGCTCTACTTTCAATACCAAGTTCGGCTTTGTTCGATTCAAGAGGAAAGGGGAGGCTACCCAGGCGATTGATGCTCTCAACGGTTTTTTGATCAGGAACTTCAATATTCTGGTGCAGTTTTCAAAGTATTCTAAATCTTCTCCTTCAAGGTCTGATAAGAATAATCCAAGTGGGGTTCATAGTGTGAAACCGGATTCAACTTCTCATAGATGGAAACCAATTCTCAGTGGGGTTCATTGCAATCAGAGTACATCTTATCCAATTACCTATGCTGATATCCTTAAAGGTGAATCTAATGGCAAGGCTAAGATGGTGGAAGTGAAGGAATCGGGGTTGGACTGGTTACATATGAGTGTTGTGGGAATTTTGAATAGCTATTGTGATGTTAATTCGCTTCAAGATTTTTTCATCACCAATGGTGTTTGGGATGCTCACATTCGGTCGTTGGGAGGCCTTAATGTTCTTTTGTCCTTCGATTCCTCTGAATCGCTGAATTCTTTTCTTGAAGACAAGGACAGGGTGCTCCCAAAATGGTTCTCATCAGTAGAAGCTTGGGCAAATCAAAGTATCAAATCATCAAGGTGTGTTTGGATTTCTTGCTTTGGCATTCCCCTTAATGCTTGGTGTTCTTCCACTTTCATTTATATTGGGAAATTATGGGGTGATGTTATTAAAATTGATGAGTTTACGGAGAATTCGATTGCTTTTGACAAAGGTCGTGTGTTCATTTTAACGGATTTCCTTGACTGCATTAATGAGGTGGTGCATGTGAAAATCAACAATGTTATCTATCCTGTTAAAGTTACAGAAGACCCTATGGCTGAGACATGTTGGGAAAAGCGTGTTTTTACATCAATTAAAGATTAATAGAAAACTTGATTCTGATAGGAAGGAAAATGTTGTTGAGATCGACCCTCTGGATGATGACTCAATTGAGTTAGATGACCTTGATGCTCAGAAGGAAATTATTGGTGTAAACTCAAAGATGGATTTGCCGGAGTTGGAGTTGGATAATAAGCATTATTATCCTGATGATTTGGGCCTTTGTGATGGAAGTAGGGCTGGAGTCTTTGAGAAGGAGAGCAATGTTGTAGGTGCCTTGGCTCATGTGTTGTCGGATTCACTCAACACCAAGTCTCTTTCTATTACTAGCCCTATCTCTCTATCGAGGCCTGAGATGAAGGATAGGAGAGAAGGGCTATGTATCTCAGGAGAGAATGCCGAGTCAGTGGAAAAGTCAAGTAGTCATGAAAAGTTTTTAGGTGCTTATTCGGATGATTCGAACTCGATCAATAAGGTGGTTTCGGGGGTTTCTGATTATGATGACTCGGATCTTGTCTCAAACGAACCTCTTATTAAGTATGTGGAGTGTAAGCGCCTTAAGAAGACTCACAAGTCCAAGAAAGATTATCGGAGGAAAACTTTATGGAGCAAGAATCCTTTGAAAGCAACGTTGTTGTCTAGGTCGGTTAGCCGGGACAGTATTAGGAAGGTTTCTAAGAATGAAAGTTTCAATGATCCCACTCATTAGATCCATGAGGTGGTTAGTAGTGTCTTTCGTAAGAGGAATTCGAATTTGATCAAGGAAGCCAGGGAAAACATGAAGATGGGTGTCCGCTTTGGTGTAAAATATCATGGAAGGGAAAGCTATAATATCAAGAAACTCTTAGAATTGAAGGGAATTGATATTTCAGAACATGATATTAAAGCGGAAATTAAAGCTCTTGACATTTTGGAGGGTGATGCCTCCATTTCTGTGGAGTTCCGATTTGCTGCTTTATCTGTTTGGGTGCTCTCTGGTGCTGTTCTCGCTCTTCTTAGCTTTTCAGGGTGATGTCGATGCTTCTAGTTTTGCTTGCTGGTTGGTTTAGTGGTTGTTTCTCTTAGGTTGTTTCATTGTCGTTTTGGGGGGTGTCTCAAGAGTTTTTCTCTGGTTTTTAGTTCAGGTTTCTGGTTGGTATTTTACCACCCTTCTTGTTATTGTCTTTTCCCCTTTGGGCCCTTGGCGTTTTCAGTCTTGGGTCCCTTTAATCTTTGTAATTCGTTTTCAAAGATTAATAAATTCTTTGCTTAGCAAAAAAAAAGCTTCTCCAGTCACTTTTCCAAATGCAGCGTTTGTAACGTCGTGATTCTTTTGTTAATTAGCTAAAAGAAAGTAGTTCGTTAATCTCAGAGAGAAATTGAAGCACTAACACAACTTGAGAGAGTGAAGGGAAGAGCAGCATCATCGCTAGAAGAGATCTCGTGTACAAAAAGAGAAAATATGGCAACTCTCCAGTATCCAGAAAGCAGCCAGATCCTTCAACCAAAATTGACAAATTTTAGTTTTCAGAAGCCATAGCAACCTTAAACAAATAAAATACGTTACACCCAAAATCAGTTTCCATTGTCTTTCTGAAACTCCACCTCCGCGATCCAAAGCAATTAATCTACCTGCTGTGTTTTGAGTCTTTTGACTCTACCCTACCACGCTAGGATGCGAAAAAAATTCGAACTCCAGGAGGTGCAATGTCATAGCAGTTTGTGGGAATTAGAAGGCTGGCTGTTTTGTACTTCACATCTTTGTAACAGGCTCAAGCCTGCCATTTGTCCCTCTAGTTCAATAGCATCAATCAACCACTCCTTTCTCGTGCAGATCTCCTCGTGTGTCTTCACAAGCTCCATTTTCTTCTTTTCAAGCTCTTCGATTCCTTCATCAAGCTCTTGAATTTCTCCATCAAGTTTCTTAATGATGAGCTGCAAAGAATCTAACTTCTTCCGGAGACCATCACTTGTCTCCCTACCTTGATCCCGATCCACGCTACCGGGGAGGTCTTTCGTATCTATGACTGCACCTTGTTGCTTTGTGATCTTTTCCTCTCGATCTAGTCTGGCAAGGACAAAAGGGCCTACAGGGAGGGTCACTACCAACTTGGAGGCCAAAGTGAGCGCGCACCACTTTCACCAAACTGCGAAAGGCAAAATTTATTTCGAAGCCACAATTGTCAGCAAGCGTGAAGGAGTAAAACCATTTCAAAAGTAGACTTGGAGTAACGTCCTCAAGCTTGGTGTTGCACATGCTATGTACGGCATCACATACTATCATTGAAAACAACATCTTTACGTTTGGAGTCAATTTGGATTTCGCCGTGAACTCCCCGAAAGTTGAGAGTAAGGTTTCCATGATAGGCACGTGGTTCTCAAAGACCACGAAGTTTATAAACCTAACAACAGTCGATGTGGGATCCCACATTTCCCAAGGCATTGCGATTTCATTGCGAAAAACAATACTTGTCATTCTTTGTGCAGCGAACTTGTCTAAATGCTCGAAGTGGCGGAGTGCCTTACTGAAAAATAGGGATTTAAGTTGAGGAAGCAAATTGCGTCTTTTCGAGGGTTCAAACATTAATGATTGCAAACTGTCCCTATTACGTTTCTCCGCCAGCCATCTCATGCTTTGGAAATACCTTCCACTTGCTTGTTATCCTTCTCTACAAACGAGTCCAAAAATTCTTTCACTGTCGTTCGCTGCCACACCTGAAAAGTACACAAAATACAAGAGCTAAATTCCTTCAAGATACAAGAGCTTTTAATTTTGCAAAAAGCTTTAAAAAGAAAGAGCTTGAACAACTTATAACCGAAATTGATACAAAATGATGCTCCACAATTGCACCTTCACCGGAAGGCTTAAGCAGAAGTAAGATTGTTATAAACGGAAACAGTACTAGAAAGGTGCATCTAAGAAAAGAGAAGGAACAAGCAATCCTTACCCTATATTCTTCATGCCTTGACCACCAAAAAAAGGCAACAAAATCTAAATGATATGCATGAATATAGGGTGGAAATTTATCAAGATACACAAAGGACAAAGAAATGAAGGGGAGAAAGAGGATTCAATCAACAAATGAAGTTATTTAGTTTTCCACGGTTGGCAAAAGAAAAGGGAAGCGGATCCGATCCGCTGTCCCGAACTTCATGTCCCAACTCCTTGTCCCGTCAATCCAAGCCGTTCATCTGTGCAATCAACGGCTTGGATCCTATTTCATCCCAAACAAATCTGAGCCAAACATATTCATCTGCAAATCTGAGCCGTCGATGGCTTGGATGGACGGGACACAGAATTGGGACAAGGTTTTCAGGACAACAGATCCACAACCAAAGAAAAGGCAATATGACATATCAACCCAACGTATGGTTTTTATCATGTATCACTTTTCTCATTTTACATAGCATGTCACAATACAATTATGTATTCGTAGTATGGTTTTTATCATGTATCACTTTTCTCATTTTACATAGCATGTCACAATACAATTATGTATTCGTAACATACGTCGAAAAAGTAACATAAATATATTGCATACATAGAAAGGAAACATTGTGGATACAGAATTCAAGTCTTCAACTGTATAACATGTTTCAAACAAAAACAGTAGTAGACGAATTTTCTCCTGCATCACTTGCTTGGATGCTTTACTTCAAAATATATTGCATACATAGAAGGCTAGCTTTTTACTTCAAATCATTGTAACATGCTCAAACATGCCATTTGTCCATCTAGGTCAATAGCATCAATCAACCACTCCTTTCTCGTGCACATCTCCTCGTGTGCCTTCAAGAGTTCCGTTTTCTTCTTTTCAAGCTCTTCAATACCTTCATCAAGCTCTTGAATTCCTCCATCAAGCTCCGTAATGATGAGATGCACATAATCTAACTTCTTCTGGAGAACATCACTCGACTCCCTATCCTGATCCACACTGCTGAGCAGGTCTTCCGTTTCTATGACTGCAGAGTGTTGCTTTGCGATCTCTTCCTTTCTATCTAGTCCTGAAAGGATAGATGGGTATACAGGATCACCACCAACTTGGAGGCCAAAATGAGCCCGAACCACTTTCACCAAACAGTGGAAGGCAAAATTCATTTCGAAGCCATAATATCTACTAATCGCAAAAGAGTAAAACCAGTTCCAAAGTAGATTTGTAGTAACGTCCCCGATCTTCATGCTGCACATGTTATGTATGCAATCACATACTGTCATTGAAAGTAGCTTCTTTACGTTTGGATACAAGCTGGAATTCATTGTGAACTCACCATACTTTGAAAATAAGGCTTCTACGATTGGCACTTGATTCTCAAATACCACAAAGTTAACATACCTAACAACAGTTGATGTGAGATCCCAAGTTTTCCAAGGTATTGTGAATTCATTTTCTAAAACAATCGTTCTCATCATCTGTGCAGTTAACTTGTCTAAATGCATGTAGTACCGGAGTGCCAGATCATACATCGCAACCTTATTCACTAGAGTAATGACTTGGAGTCCATTAAAAGGGAAAAACAATTGCAAACTGTCACCATCACCTTCTACGGACGAGCTTGTTTTATGATCTGCTACTTCGTAGGAACTTATCTTGATATCAAAAATACTTGCAACTTGTGCATCATCCTTCTCTCTAAATGAGTCCAAAAATCCTTTCAGTTTCATTCTCTGCCCCTGAAAAGTACCCAAAATACAAGAGCTTAATTCCTTCAAGATACAAGAGCGTTAGATGTTGCATCAAGCTTTAAGTTTTTTTGCTAAGCAAAGAATTTATTAATCTTTGAAAACGAATTACAAAGATTAAAGGGACCTGAGACTCAAAACGCCAAGGGCCCATAGGGGAAAAAACCACAAGCAAGAAGGGTGGCAAGAAGCCAACCAAAACCGGAACCAAAACACCAGAAAAACAACACCTGAGACACCCCCAATAAGCATCAAAACACCCTAAAAAGCAAGAAACCCCCAAAACGATGAAAACTCCACCAAGAACTAGAACAACGCAAAAGAGCTCCAATAAACACAAGCGGCAGATCAGAACTCCACAGAAATGGATGCATCTCCCTTCGAAGTGTCAAGAGCTTTGATTTCCGCTTTAATTTTCTGTTCAGAAATTTCGATTCCCTTCAATTCTAAGAGCTTCTTGATATGATAACTCTCCCTTCCATGATATTTTACACCACAGTGGACACCCATCTTTATGTTCTCCTAGGCTTCCTTGATCAAATTCGAATTCCTCTTACGAAAGACGCTACTAACCTCCTCATGGATCGAATGAGTGCGACCATCAAGATTTCCTTCGAAACTTCCTTTCTTCAATCCCAACCTAGAGACTTTCCTAATACTGTCCCGGCTACCCATCCTAGAAAACAACGCTGAACATCAAGCTTTAAGTTCATAGAAAGGAAAAGTTAAGGGATAAAAAGGAAAGAGCTTGAACAATTTATAACTGCAGTTAACTACCAAAGGATGCTCCACAAAGAGCTTGAACAATTTATAACTGCAATTAACTACCAAAGGATGCTCCACAATTGCACTTCACAGGGAGACCTAAGGCCCTAAGCAGAAGCAATTTTGTTGTAAATGAAACAGTACCTGAAAGGTGCATCTAAGAAAAGAGAAGGAAAAAGTAATCTTTACCACATCATCGTCATGCCTTGACCACTCTTCCTCTAGATGTTGTACAATCTAGTGACAACCAAAAAAAAGGGGGCAAAAAAAGTGTTGAGTTGCAAGAAATGACATGCAAGAATATAGCAAGAAATTCATCAAGATACACAAACAAAGGAGAAATAAATGAAGGGGGGAAAATCGAATAAGATGAACAAATGAAGTTATATGCTTTTCCATGGTTAGGTTGGTTGTTCTATAGATGTCAAAAGTAAAGGCAATATTAAGACACCACACATACTAGAATCTTCGATACGATACTCAATCAGACCTTGTTCAGTTGGGTTTTCTAAACCCAGTTTTGAGAACCTTCATGAAAAATGGTTTCAAAGTTGGTTTTCCCAAATCAGACTCTTGGTGTGTCCCTTCCAAAGTGGGTCCTTGGTAAACTTGATGGGTCTTCCAAAATCAGACCCCTGATGGGTCCCTCCCAAAATTGGTCTGGTAAACTTGGTACCGACATTTATTGAAAAAGAAAAAGGAAAAGGTAAAGGACGGGTCTTGGGAAACCGAACAAGGGCGGGTTTTCGAACCTGGTTTCAAAAGCTCAACCGAATAGGGTCTTAAATACCCACGGAACCTATCTCGTGTTAAGCGAGCAATATCCATTCCCGTAGTAGACAAACTCACACTGACTATCCACTGGGAATACAAAATACGGGTTTCTATCATGTATAAATTTTCTCATTTTATACACCATATCACTGTATAATATGTATCCGTAACATATATCAAAAAAGTAAAAATACATAAACATAATGCATAACATGTTTCAAACAAAACCATTATTAGATACTTTAAATACTAAACTATGCTTTTGTTTATAACTCATCTTGATGTCCAGGCGTGCTTACACGCAATAAAGCCAAATATCAATTTACCTTGAAGATCAAGTATACTCATCATCTATGAAGTCAATTAATCCTCCTCAAATAACATGACACAACTATATCTCTTATCAAACTTATCATTAAAATACTTCTCATTAGTAATAGTCGTACCATACTTCTCTACCATGTCCTTATTCATCAATCGTTTCAACATTTAATCTATAGACTTAATGATTTTCGCATGATTTGCGCACAAGAGAACGCATAAAATTTCTCCGTCATATCTTATAAGATACATATCTCAAATCATAGAATTCGACAGGTCTATGCACAAGCGCCTTCCAACTATCGTTAGAAGTACTCAACCATAATCGTTAATAAAGTTGAGCTTTTTATGTTTAAGCCTCATGAATTTTCTCTCATTTCTTCTTCATCCGCGTACTACTTTCCCCTGAAAACTTTCACGGTCGATAGTCACATTCTGGACAATTGTAACCCAATGCATTCCCGTCCCGCCAACATACGCTGCACTTGAACCCCTTCATGGAACTGATGCCCATCTCCATAGAAATGACGTAGAGAAAATGGGAGGGGTGAAACAGGTGCTCGGTAACGTGGGGCAAGTCCGCGCATGATTCATGCAGCAATCCCCTGCACTGGAGGCATACATGGACCAAATTACCACCTCCGTCGTCAATATTAGAACTCGCAAATGGCAGCAACAGCAGGAATAAGGAAAACCATGGCTCATATGACATGAAACTAATTTATGGATTTTATTGTGGGATTGGCGTTTATCTTGATCGGATAGTTGGCCCGTGCGGGTTAGCAAAGCGGATTTAATGTCCAACTTGAATTTAGGACACTCGAAACACTTGTACATAAAGCCACCATGACAATTGTCTCCACAACCACTGCAGAAGTCATCTGTATATAGCCGGTTCACTTGAAAGCCTAAGATTGTGACGGTGCAAGGTGTGTTGTATATAGTCTGCAAGTTCAGAGCACAAAGATTTGTGGATGAATGCTTCTTCATAGCACAAATTACAAAAATAGTACGGACCTTCCTCCGAGATCTTCTGTTTGCAGACCATACAATGTGCACATTCACGGTACTGCTCCACGAGTTTTAGCTCATGCTTGTGTATGTACTCCTTGAATATTTTCACCCCCTTCTCCTCCTCGTAATTGTACAGTTCCTCTTCCTTCTCCTCCTCCATTGCCTTGTTAAATCTCTCTCCCTCTTTCCATTGCCGTATAATCTCTCTCTAATAGTAAGCACTGGTTTACATGATTCGGCTTAATTCCCACCTCCACAGTATCATCGACAATGACAGACGACGGAAACAGATAGAGTAGTGGTGTTGGATTTCTCCCATGGTAATCTCTGATTTCAACAGAAAGAGGCAATCGAAATAATATTGATGTTGTATTTCAACCGTTCACGGCGGCGCATCAATCTGAAATGAATTTCAAGATCATTCCCGTGGTCAACTGTCATGCCGATGACCTTCATTCAGACGACGCCGTACAGCAGTGCCGACATCAAGATCGAGATCTTCAGAGCAGATCACGGCTGCATACTGCCGCGACGGCAGGGAATGGCTGCATACTGCCGAAACAATATTTTTGTTGGTTGGCATCTCCAGCCTTTTAAGACCCAATTTTAGGCTCCGTTTGTTTGTTTGGACGTAAAACATTTTCCAGTAAAATATTTTACCCATTTTCCGGTGTTTGGTTGCAAAACAATCCAGTAAAATATTTTTCAAAGTAAAACATTTTACCCCAATGAGATGAAAATGTTTTACTTTGATTTGGCCCGTAAGTCATTTTTGGATTTAGGCCCGACATTTCCCAAGCCCAAATCCCGTAATCTCATTCCCTTCTTTAGCCTAACGTTATTTCTCAGATCCAGAAACGAGAGAGAGAGAGAGGCTCGATCAGTGTGATTCTCTACGCAATCATTCGCCGTCGTCATCGATCCCTTCCATTCCAGGTTTTGAAAAATTCCTCCGTCGTTTTCTAGATTTTGGATTGATTATATGTATATTCCGTATATACAAAACATATGTATGTAGTAGATCTGTTCTTCCATCTACCTCTTTTGCGATTTGATTGAGAAGCATCTAAAAAGCATTGAACAATTTGTGAGTATAGACTTGAAGCATTGAACAATTCTCTACGCAACATTCGATCGATAATCTGTAGATGCATGAACTTCGTGAGTGTACCTACACAATACTTGATCACTTCGTACTTTGCTGCCTCCAAGTGGGCTCGTAATGCATGAATTTCCTGTAGAGAGAATGAAAAAACAAAATTAATGCTTCAATTTATTTAGCTGAACCCACTTGGAAGACATAATCTGTAATTGTTGATGCATATTTTCTATACCATCTACAATTTGATGGTAATTCCCATTGAGACTGGAAATCTATTTATTTTATTCCGATTTTCGAATCTGTACCTCTTGTTTTGAGAATACGAGCATTTTGTCAGCGTTGGTGATAAATGACAAGCCCCTAATATTGTAGATATCCGGGCTTATCTAGCTCATTTTTGTCACACACTTGCATACTTTGGCTTTATACAACTGATTTTGTGCGATGTGTGTTTTTGATGAGTTTCAGGAAATAGTAGCTAAAAGGCGTGTCCATAGCTCCAAATAATTCTCGGTTGTATCCGGAAGTACCCAAGGACCCTCAATGCCTTGGAGGACATTTACCGAATCTTAGAAGTCGATTCGAGGAGTTTTGGAAGGTCCAATGAAGGCCCGGAGCAAAGGAACATTAAAATGGAGCTATGAGCCTCGAGGGAATCTGACACACTGATATGAAAAGGCTCATTTCTCTCAAAATACGAAGGCTATGAATATGAGATCAATTGGGTTTGAAAGTAGACTCATAGAGCTTTCCAACAGTTCAAAAATCGCCTCATTCCGAGTTCGGACGAAGCTGGGTAAAAAATCTGCCTGAACAGACACACCTGGATCGATCCAGAGAATGAGTGGATCGATCCACTTTAGTTCAATTGACCAACAGAGCCTTCTGGATCGATCCAACCTTAGGGTGGATCGACCCACTCTTGTCCGGGCAGCATTTTTCAAGCACTTTTTGGACTTTCCTTTTATGACAAGTTTAGTTCAATTGTGAGAGCTTTTTAGATATTTTGTGGAGAGAGAAATAGGATGATATAGGATCTCTCCTCTCCCTCTCTGAAACCCTTCATTTTACACTTTTAGCTTTTAGTTGCTCCTCCCTCTCTCCTCTATTGGAGAGAGTTGAAGCTTTCTCTCTCTAGATTTCCCCTGTAAGTCTTCATTTCCCATTATTTTGTCATGTTTTAAACTTGTTCCTCATCCTTAGATTGTTCTATAAATCTAATTTATTTTCGTTTTTATCAAGTATTTCATTTTCATGCTTTTCTGGTTATTTCCTTTGAAAACCTTAGTATTTAAGTGTTGTGTGTTGATTTATCGAGTATTAATGTTGTAGACAAACTTAGGTTAATACCAAAAATCAATTTTTAGGAGTATAAGTCATGTTCTTTATTTCCTTCAAATTTCTAGTCATGTTTCCTAGCGTAATGTGTGAGTAGTTTACATAGGCTTAGTCATAGAGTGATTAACACTCCATGACTCAGATTTAATCCGTTCTCCTCGTCAAAAAGATTACATTTTTGTTGATCAAAGATTTAGGGTTTCATTTTATGTACTAAAGTTTGGGTTTGTTAATCCCTTTGATCATACGTAGCCAAGGGTTTAACTACTTGGCACGAGTGATGCTTAGGGCGATGTCAATTTAAACGTTTGCAAAATGAATCGAAAAACCCTAATATTTGTTAAACATCTTTTCTAGTAAAATGGTTTTAAACTCTAAATCTTCCACTCGGGAGCATTTGACGATGTCCCAAGCCGGTAATCATGAGGAGATCGGATTAACCCTAGTCATGGTCGTTACAAGCCCTAGACTTTGCCTTAGTTTAATTAGTCTTTTTTTATCTTCCGAGTCGTTCTCGAAGTCGAGATAATTTCACCAAACAAAACTACAAAATTAGTTTGCCGCTTTAAGGCTAAAAACTTCATTCGGCCATCACACACGGCGCATTTGGTCTTTGTGGATTCCACCCAGTCTTACCGGTTATTATGCTACCACCAACTAAGCCCTACGCTTGGGGCGACACTAATTACAACGCAATCTAAGGTCGCAAGCAATAACTGATAAGTTTCATTTGTAATAGGATTTTTTTATGACCAATCTGTCTCTTGCTTTTCTCTAGTAATTGTACCCTAATTATAATCTTTATGTAGATGGATAATGATCGAAATGATGCGAATATGACTGAAGTTGCAGTAATTGGAGTCGCCACTTCAGTAATAGCTGCTGGTGTTGCAGTCCTCGACATTTTAAGATATAGGAACATGACCCATATCCCTGATATACCCAGGCCACCTCTTGTCAACAGAGACCAAGCGAGGGAGAGCTATATAAATAGCATTTTGTATGCTAGTAGTAAGCATTGTATAGGTCAGATACGAATGAGTCCTATGGAATTTTCAAAGCTATGCGATACTCTTACTCAAAGAGGATTTGTACAGCCCACGATACACATGACAGTGAGAGAGCAAGTGATGATTTTCTTACATATAGTTGGACACAATGTGAGATTCCAGGTCATTGGTTCACGCTTTCATCGGTCGACTGAAACCATAGATATTTTTTCATTGTTTTGAATGCGATTTTGAAGTTATATTCAGAGCTCGTTAGACTTCCAAGTGGTTCCACCCCCTCAAAGATTAGAAATAATCCGAGATTTTATCCTTGGTTCTCGGTAAGTAATGACAACAAAAATTCATAATTGAATTTTCCCTTATGAAATCAAGTTACCCTACCTGTGATTGCCATGGAATATATAGGATTGTGTGGGAGCTATAGATGAGACACATATTCGGGCATCAGTCCCTATTGAACATCAAGGGAGGTTTCGTGGGCGAAAGGGAATGACATCGCAAAACGTTTTAGCGGCTGTCACTCTTAACCTCAAGTTTGCATATGTCCTTGCCGGTTGGGAGGGTTCAGCACATGATTCCCGTGTCTTAAATGATGTATTATCGAGGCCCGCGGGGCTTCAAGTCCCTGAAGGTAATTTTTTATCCTAGGACTTTTAGTTTGAGAGCCTTACCGATAACATTGAACAAACATATCATTAGTGTTTTTTTTTTTTTTTGGGTAGGTAAAAGTTACCTTGCTGATGCTGGTTAGTTTATAAAGGCCATTCATCAACGAAATATGCAAAGTTTTACTTGTCTTATTCCATCCCATGGTTTTCACCTGACTTTGTATCATATTATCATGGTCAAATATTCAGCAAAATTGTAAAGGATACCTAGGTCAGTAAGTCCACAGACCATGATACGGTGTAATTTATCCCAATTAATACTATCATGTTCTTGTCATTACAATAAGGCTCCTCCTCGTAATATGTGACCATGATAATCTGATTCAAAGTCTAAGTGAAAACCATGGGATGCAATAAGTCAAGTAAAACTTTGCACATTTCGTTGATGAATGGCCTTTATAAACTAATAAGCAGCCACAGACTCGACAAAAGCATTGTCTTCAGTGCACTATTTTACTTTATTTTGACCACTATAGTCTGATGAAAGTCACCTTGAGATCCAAAAGAAAAATGCTAGTTAAGAAAAACAAGTAGAATAAGCAAACAAGCAGCATATAGTATGGATCGTATATAGTTAGCAACAAACTAATTCAAGAACTAGAATATGAACTAGAATATGAAATGCCCCATTCTGTGGACTTACTGACCTGGGTATCAGTGCAAAAATGTATGATGCTACAGATGCAGCAAGGAGTCCACACATATTTTTGATTACCTTCAATTCCACAAATAACTCATCTGTATATGGTTGACCTCCATTCTTCTCTATGACCATGTCTACAAGGGATAGAAGTTGCTCAAGTTGTTCTTCGCTCTTGGCTTCGTCCTTGGTCTTATTATCAAACAGAACTCTTCGGTTTTCACATAGGTCTAGGATGTACTACACCAATGTTTGAAACATAATAACAAAAATCAATTAGCAAGGTTGATTTTCTGCATGATATCTAAATTATCATGAGGATAATTGAAGCAACATTAGAATAGTTTCTATGTATATTTGACAGAAAGGAACTATGAAACTACGTGATCAGACAGAAAAAGTTGATTCCTTGGAGGGTTACTCGAAACACAAGATATATGAGTTAAAGGAGAAGATGCATAGATCCTACGAAGAGCAGCTCAAGCAAATAACTGAAATGGTATTGATATGTACCTCTTTTATACTATAGTTGTTGTCTCGTATTGTAAATGTTTCGTTTTGCACATAGTACGGCTTCGTTCAGTTCAATGTGCTTATAATTGGTTAAGTGTCTGCGTTAATAATGCCATTGGATTTTTCGTTGTCCCATGATAGGTTACGGAGACGTGCATGTACAATTCAAAAAAATCCATTTTACTCCTTGCATCATGTCCGGCCTTTTTGATGGATATCTCGTTTTCCGGAAGGCATTACCTGTAAAACCTGAAAACAGTTTTCTCATTACACCTATAGAAATGACTATTGTGTGTCACATTCATGTGAATTAAATAACTTGGTTACGAATTGGAAACAGGATTTGGTGATGCAAGTACCACTTGTTATAAATTAAAATTTTGAAGTGTAAATAAAATAAATTCAAATTAATTTGCACTTGGAAAAATGGAAAATAAATAAAGCAAATAAACAAAAATTTAAAAGTACAATCTGTTTTCTTTAATCTATACTAAACTTAACTCCTAAATTTCCTACTCTCTCTCTCTCTCTCTCTCTCTCTCTCTCTCTCTCTCTCTCTCTCTCTCTCTCTCTCTCTCTCTCTCTCTCTCTCTCTCTCTCTCTCTCTCTCTCTCGACGTTATTCTACCCCTCTTAATTTCAAAAAAAAGTTTTAAAACGAGGGAAAAAATCTTTAAAATCAGGGATGGGAGAGGCTATTGAGGACTCAATACATTTGCTTATAGTATAGACTAGCATTGTACTCGTTGGATGCAAGAGACGACGCACACACACAAAAAAAAAGTTCACACAAGGCTCAGATTGATATTTTTTTCAATTCCCCGCGCATTGAATTTCTATTTTTGTTACTATTGAAAATTTTAATTTCTTCCTCATTGTGTTTTGAATTTTAATTCGCACTCTTATGTATCGCCACGTGGTGTCCACACACTTAGTCTTGAACCCTGCAAGATGGTATGGTGATGGTCCTATCACATGGTGGTGACCCATAGCGTTGAATAATGATATCCAAAAGAATTTATTAAGCCAAAACACCCCTAAGTGGAGAATTTAACAGATTTGACACTTCGATCGGGAGTACAATTTTGTTTACCTATCTAAAAGTAGGCGATAACCATCATGTGTGGAGTTCAATGTAAAAAACATATGTTTTTTGTTTTGTTGTATTTTTCAGCTTTGTACTTTTGGACCGGTAGTGTCCTTTTATTTTTATTTTGTATATATCTGGGATGATTTTACTTGTCAAAACAATAGCAAAAAAATTACTTTGTAGAGCCAAAAAAATTTACTTTAGAGCAAATCCAATGGGGGATGCAAAAGGGGTCGCATTGCTATTATAGAACCAGATTATAGAACTGAGGGATTCAATGCATAGCTATATCCGGATGCAAAATATAACAAATGAAAAGTTGGTTCCAAATATAAAATCAAGGATGGCTATACTTGCCACATCACCAAATCCCAACTGCCATCTTTAACAATACAACCCGGAGACTACCTGAATCACACCGGAAAGTCACCGGAAATTGCTGCTCTTCGCCGGAAAGTCGTCAGAGTTGATGCTAGGACATGCTCTCACTGTGGTAAACTCTGAAATCGACCAAGGTACTCCGAAATTGACCATGCTCTCACTATGGTGGACTGTTTTGGCCGATCGGTTGGTTGATACATGGGTATGGCTAATGGGTTTTGAGAGATAGGGGGGGTTCATCACAGTCCAAGCTGCCTAGCATCCCAGGGAATCCACGATCCTCAGCCACACGTAGGAGCCTGACAATATGGCTTCATTTGGAGCCCCCAGGTACTCTGGTTCGAAGACCTCCACAACTCCTCTATAGAATCTCATGAGCGATTCTACAGTAGTACTTTTTTCGATTTTGACATACTCATCGACGCTATCAACTGGCATCCCGTATGCAAGCATTCTCATTGTTGCGCTCATCTTTTGGATACCAGATAGACCAGCAGCACCAACAGCGTCAGACTTTTGGACGAAATAATTGTCGTGTTGCTGAAGTTGGGTCAAGATTCTCTCAAACAAGGGTCTAGCCATCCGAAAACATTGGTGAACAAGTTTTTCACCAAAGAGGGGATCTTCAGAAAAGTAATCCGAATGGATTCTTTCATTGACGGCAGCCCTATGGCGGATGAAAGCTCGGACACTGCTAGAACCAACATAACCCCCTTGTTGGTTATGACGATAGTGGCTCGCCATTAACATCTGCGCCATTGCAACTTCATCTTCATCGGAGGAATTTCCGTCGAAATCTCCCCGCAGTACCCTTTTGGTTAAGTTGCTCATGATATTAGTTTGGAAAGGAAAATATATGTGGTAGATGAGAATGGTGTGGTGACTAAATGAGGTTGGAGTATGTGCATTTATACACAAAAGGAATGAATGGGGGTTCAGAAAATTAGATGAGAAAAGTTGGGTAGAATGGTGGTTGAGAAAGTTAGATAAAAAAAATATTTAAAAAGTTGGGTTGTGAATGGTGGTTGAGAAAAGTAGATGCAAAAAATATCTGAAGAGAAAGGTAGATGCAAAAAATATCTGAAAAGTTGGGTAGAATAATGGTGGTTGAGAAAGATAGATGTAGAAAATATCTGAAGAGTTGGGTTGAATGGGGGTTGAAAACAGTGGATGGAAAAATATCTAGAAAATTAGGTAGAACGAGGGTTGAGAATAGTGGATTGCAAAACATCCAAAAAATTAGGTAGAACGGGGGTTGATAATGGTGGCTTGAAAAATATCAGAAAAATTAGGTAGAATGGGGTTGAAAAATTAGTTGGGAGCAAGGGTTAAAAAATTAGATCACAACGGGGTTGAAAATAACGTAGATAGTTGAATTGGGGTTAAAAGTAATAAAAAGTGAGGTGGAGGAAAAGTTAGTTAAATTTGAAACTGTTTGGTTTTAAAATAGAACCAACCACTTGTTGGAACCAAAAAGCACAAAAAACCATTTTTTGTGCCAAAATACGGCAATGGCTATAGCCATTTTGCAACTAGCATTGGATTTGCTCTAATTATAGATCCTTAAAAAAATCAACTCAATTGAATAAAATGAAGTGTTTGATCAAAGGACACTTTCGTCCAAAATGTTTGCAAGTCCAAGAATTGAACAATTTACAATTTGTGTTAAGAAAAAATTGAATAGTTTGATCAAACATTTAATAATTTCTAATTGAGAGAATTATTATAGGAAATGTTTTAAAAAAGGATCGAAGTAGCATCTGGGTAAACCCCACATAAGGTGGATAATATTCATGAGGGGTGATCTAGCACCAAGTGAGCCAAGATATTGTCCCACATTGCTTGGGAGTGGAATGGGTGATCACTTAATATATGTTTGGACCTCTCCACTCATTGCCAATTTGTTTTGAGATGGATATAAAATTTCCACAGTTAACTTAAATCCACAGTTAATTTCTAATTGAGAGAATTATATGGTTGAAAATAACGTAGATAGTTGAATTGGGGTTAAAAGTAATAAAAAGTGAGGTGGAGGAAAAGTTAGTTAAATTTGAAACTGTTTGGTTTTAAAATAGAACCAACCACTTGTTGGAACCAAAAAGCACAAAAAACCATTTTTTGTGCCAAAATACGGCAATGGCTATAGCCATTTTGCAACTAGCATTGGATTTGCTCTAATTATAGATCCTTAAAAAAATCAACTCAATTGAATAAAATGAAGTGTTTGATCAAAGGACACTTTCGTCCAAAATGTTTGCAAGTCCAAGAATTGAACAATTTACAATTTGTGTTAAGAAAAAATTGAATAGTTTGATCAAACATTTAATAATTTCTAATTGAGAGAATTATTATAGGAAATGTTTTAAAAAAGGATCGAAGTAGCATCTGGGTAAACCCCACATAAGGTGGATAATATTCATGAGGGGTGATCTAGCACCAAGTGAGCCAAGATATTGTCCCACATTGCTTGGGAGTGGAATGGGTGATCACTTAATATATGTTTGGACCTCTCCACTCATTGCCAATTTGTTTTGAGATGGATATAAAATTTCCACAGTTAACTTAAATCCACAGTTAATTTCTAATTGAGAGAATTATATGGTTGAAAATAACGTAGATAGTTGAATTGGGGTTAAAAGTAATAAAAAGTGAGGTGGAGGAAAAGTTAGTTAAATTTGAAACTGTTTGGTTTTAAAATAGAACCAACCACTTGTTGGAACCAAAAAGCACAAAAAACCATTTTTTGTGCCAAAATACGGCAATGGCTATAGCCATTTTGCAACTAGCATTGGATTTGCTCTAATTATAGATCCTTAAAAAAATCAACTCAATTGAATAAAATGAAGTGTTTGATCAAAGGACACTTTCGTCCAAAATGTTTGCAAGTCCAAGAATTGAACAATTTACAATTTGTGTTAAGAAAAAATTGAATAGTTTGATCAAACATTTAATAATTTCTAATTGAGAGAATTATTATAGGAAATGTTTTAAAAAAGGATCGAAGTAGCATCTGGGTAAACCCCACATAAGGTGGATAATATTCATGAGGGGTGATCTAGCACCAAGTGAGCCAAGATATTGTCCCACATTGCTTGGGAGTGGAATGGGTGATCACTTAATATATGTTTGGACCTCTCCACTCATTGCCAATTTGTTTTGAGATGGATATAAAATTTCCACAGTTAACTTAAATCCACAATTAATTTCTAATTGAGAGAATTATATGGTTGTAGAACCAACCACTTGTTGGAACCAAAAAGCACAAAAAACCATTTTTTGTGCCAAAATACGGCAATGGCTATAGCCATTTTGCAACTAGCATTGGATTTGCTCTAATTATAAATCCTTAAAAAAATCAACTCAATTGAATAAAATGAAGTGTTTGATCAAAGGACACTTTCGTCCAAAATGTTTGCAAGTCCAAGAATTGAACAATTTACAATTTGTGTTAAGAAAAAATTGAATAGTTTGATCAAACATTTAATAATTTCTAATTGAGAGAATTATTATAGGAAATGTTTTAAAAAAGGATCGAAGTAGCATCTGGGTAAACCCCACATAAGGTGGATAATATTCATGAGGGGTGATCTAGCACCAAGTGAGCCAAGATATTGTCCCACATTGCTTGGGAGTGGAATGGGTGATCACTTAATATATGTTTGGACCTCTCCACTCATTGCCAATTTGTTTTGAGATGGATATAAAATTTCCACAGTTAACTTAAATCCACAGTTAATTTCTAATTGAGAGAATTATATGGTTGAAAATAACGTAGATAGTTGAATTGGGGTTAAAAGTAATAAAAAGTGAGGTGGAGGAAAAGTTAGTTAAATTTGAAACTGTTTGGTTTTAAAATAGAACCAACCACTTGTTGGAACCAAAAAGCACAAAAAACCATTTTTTGTGCCAAAATACGGCAATGGCTATAGCCATTTTGCGACTAGCATTGGATTTGCTCTAATTATAGATCCTTAAAAAAATCAACTCAATTGAATAAAATGAAGTGTTTGATCAAAGGACACTTTCGTCCAAAATGTTTGCAAGTCCAAGAATTGAACAATTTACAATTTGTGTTAAGAAAAAATTGAATAGTTTGATCAAACATTTAATAATTTCTAATTGAGAGAATTATTATATGAAATGTTTTAAAAAAGGATCGAAGTAGCATCTGGGTAAACCCCACATAAGGTGGATAATATTCATGAGGGGTGATCTAGCACCAAGTGAGCCAAGATATTGTCCCACATTGCTTGGGAGTGGAATGGGTGATCACTTAATATATGTTTGGACCTCTCCACTCATTGCCAATTTGTTTTGAGATGGATATAAAATTTCCACAGTTAACTTAAATCCACAATTAATTTCTAATTGAGAGAATTATATGGTTGTAGAACCAACCACTTGTTGGAACCAAAAAGCACAAAAAACCATTTTTTGTGCCAAAATACGGCAATGGCTATAGCCATTTTGCAACTAGCATTGGATTTGCTCTAATTATAAATCCTTAAAAAAATCAACTCAATTGAATAAAATGAAGTGTTTGATCAAAGGACACTTTCGTCCAAAATGTTTGCAAGTCCAAGAATTGAACAATTTACAATTTGTGTTAAGAAAAAATTGAATAGTTTGATCAAACATTTAATAATTTCTAATTGAGAGAATTATTATAGGAAATGTTTTAAAAAAGGATCGAAGTAGCATCTGGGTAAACCCCACATAAGGTGGATAATATTCATGAGGGGTGATCTAGCACCAAGTGAGCCAAGATATTGTCCCACATTGCTTGGGAGTGGAATGGGTGATCACTTAATATATGTTTGGACCTCTCCACTCATTGCCAATTTGTTTTGAGATGGATATAAAATTTCCACAGTTAACTTAAATCCACAGTTAATTTCTAATTGAGAGAATTATATGGTTGAAAATAACGTAGATAGTTGAATTGGGGTTAAAAGTAATAAAAAGTGAGGTGGAGGAAAAGTTAGTTAAATTTGAAACTGTTTGGTTTTAAAATAGAACCAACCACTTGTTGGAACCAAAAAGCACAAAAAACCATTTTTTGTGCCAAAATACGGCAATGGCTATAGCCATTTTGCGACTAGCATTGGATTTGCTCTAATTATAGATCCTTAAAAAAATCAACTCAATTGAATAAAATGAAGTGTTTGATCAAAGGACACTTTCGTCCAAAATGTTTGCAAGTCCAAGAATTGAACAATTTACAATTTGTGTTAAGAAAAAATTGAATAGTTTGATCAAACATTTAATAATTTCTAATTGAGAGAATTATTATATGAAATGTTTTAAAAAAGGATCGAAGTAGCATCTGGGTAAACCCCACATAAGGTGGATAATATTCATGAGGGGTGATCTAGCACCAAGTGAGCCAAGATATTGTCCCACATTGCTTGGGAGTGGAATGGGTGATCACTTAATATATGTTTGGACCTCTCCACTCATTGCCAATTTGTTTTGAGATGGATATAAAATTTCCACAGTTAACTTAAATCCACAATTAATTTCTAATTGAGAGAATTATATGGTTGTAGAACCAACCACTTGTTGGAACCAAAAAGCACAAAAAACCATTTTTTGTGCCAAAATACGGCAATGGCTATAGCCATTTTGCAACTAGCATTGGATTTGCTCTAATTATAAATCCTTAAAAAAATCAACTCAATTGAATAAAATGAAGTGTTTGATCAAAGGACACTTTCGTCCAAAATGTTTGCAAGTCCAAGAATTGAACAATTTACAATTTGTGTTAAGAAAAAATTGAATAGTTTGATCAAACATTTAATAATTTCTAATTGAGAGAATTATTATAGGAAATGTTTTAAAAAAGGATCGAAGTAGCATCTGGGTAAACCCCACATAAGGTGGATAATATTCATGAGGGGTGATCTAGCACCAAGTGAGCCAAGATATTGTCCCACATTGCTTGGGAGTGGAATGGGTGATCACTTAATATATGTTTGGACCTCTCCACTCATTGCCAATTTGTTTTGAGATGGATATAAAATTTCCACAGTTAACTTAAATCCACAGTTAATTTCTAATTGAGAGAATTATATGGTTGAAAATAACGTAGATAGTTGAATTGGGGTTAAAAGTAATAAAAAGTGAGGTGGAGGAAAAGTTAGTTAAATTTGAAACTGTTTGGTTTTAAAATAGAACCAACCACTTGTTGGAACCAAAAAGCACAAAAAACCATTTTTTGTGCCAAAATACGGCAATGGCTATAGCCATTTTGCGACTAGCATTGGATTTGCTCTAATTATAGATCCTTAAAAAAATCAACTCAATTGAATAAAATGAAGTGTTTGATCAAAGGACACTTTCGTCCAAAATGTTTGCAAGTCCAAGAATTGAACAATTTACAATTTGTGTTAAGAAAAAATTGAATAGTTTGATCAAACATTTAATAATTTCTAATTGAGAGAATTATTATATGAAATGTTTTAAAAAAGGATCGAAGTAGCATCTGGGTAAACCCCACATAAGGTGGATAATATTCATGAGGGGTGATCTAGCACCAAGTGAGCCAAGATATTGTCCCACATTGCTTGGGAGTGGAATGGGTGATCACTTAATATATGTTTGGACCTCTCCACTCATTGCCAATTTGTTTTGAGATGGATATAAAATTTCCACAGTTAACTTAAATCCACAGTTAATTTCTAATTGAGAGAATTATATGGTTGTAGAACCAACCACTTGTTGGAACCAAAAAGCACAAAAAACCATTTTTTGTGCCAAAATACGGCAATGGCTATAGCCATTTTGCAACTAGCATTGGATTTGCTCTAATTATAAATCCTTAAAAAAATCAACTCAATTGAATAAAATGAAGTGTTTGATCAAAGGACACTTTCGTCCAAAATGTTTGCAAGTCCAAGAATTGAACAATTTACAATTTGTGTTAAGAAAAAATTGAATAGTTTGATCAAACATTTAATAATTTCTAATTGAGAGAATTATTATAGGAAATGTTTTAAAAAAGGATCGAAGTAGCATCTGGGTAAACCCCACATAAGGTGGATAATATTCATGAGGGGTGATCTAGCACCAAGTGAGCCAAGATATTGTCCCACATTGCTTGGGAGTGGAATGGGTGATCACTTAATATATGTTTGGACCTCTCCACTCATTGCCAATTTGTTTTGAGATGGATATAAAATTTCCACAGTTAACTTAAATCCACCCCCCCCCCCCCCCGTTATAGTAGGTTTTCAATCCCCACCCTCGCCCTCGTTCACCCATGCCTTCTAATGCATCAGCAGATTAGTTCTTGCATGAGTGCGTAAAGGAGTAAAAAGGAAACATGGGAACGCTCAGAATGCCTAAACTAATAGCCAAGGAAAAACCACCCAGTTCGTACAAGAACTAACAGAAACACGGAGATTGAGGCCTTGCTGAGGTTGTACACTTAGAACGACTAAGCGTTGAAAATGGCTGAAGGAACAGCCCAAGCATTCAACCAAGTTGGGTCAATTGTTTAGCATCTTCCCAAGCATTCAACCAAGTTGGGTCAATTGTTTAGCATCTTCAGCCAACTGCTTCCAACTTCTGTGAGAAGATGTGCACTTTGCTTGTGCTCAATAACCATTCCTCCAGAATATAAAAAGAATGCTAGACTGTGTTCCAGCTAAAGGTAAACAGGGTTAGAAACTGCATGCTGCGCTAAACAACTGAGAACTGTAGGCCACACAAACATCAACTCATTTCATTTGGGGCTCAAGCACACAACGTTTAAGTTCTACGGAAAAGATAACTTGCAGTTGAGAGAGAGAGAGAGAGAGAGAGAGTCATGCTTATTTATGTGTGTAATGCATCAACTATGATATAATTCAATGAATTAACTTCTCCAATTCAATTTCGTCAATAGATTTGATTTGAATTTACAGGAAGTAAAACATCTCTGTATTGTACAATCTAAAAGGTGATATTCTTTGCGCAATTCTGACGGAACCATTGGCCATTGTCTGGCTACTCAATATCTTTGACAGCATCCTGTAGTACAAGCAAATGACAAGAAAATAAGCCACCAAAGGATTGTCAACCTCATTGACCATACAAAGCCATGTATTCAGTGTAGGGAAAAGCGAAGGGAGCCACCCAAAGACTCCACTGGAATTTTTCTGGTAACAACATGCATGTGTTACTTTTTTGCTTACTGGGTGCGTCCTCTTCCATCATTTCTATGGTTTTCTTTTTCATTGTTTGTGTTTTTGTTTTGTGTTCCCTCCGTTGGAGACTGCAACATTATTTCTTCTTTTGGGGAAAAAAGATAAAAGAATAGAAAGAGACCATCGATAGGGATTCTCATGGAGAAATGAAAAACACACAACTTAGGCGGGAGCCCAATTTTAAAACGTTGGGGTTCCACTTCTTTAAAAGGTTTCGTGAACGTGGTAGCTAGGTGAACAAAATCGTTTTCCTTCATTGCGCACAGGGAGGGAGGGTGATATAAATTGGTTAAAGAGCATCTTCCAACCATAAACATTCTCTTCAATCCAACATATCGAAGATCATTGTCCAAACCAAGAAATAACCCCCAAAAGTAAAATACTTGTTCCGTTATTTAAAGTACCAATTAATTTGACCGGGAATATACTCAAGAGTTGAACCTCAGCTGAAAATGCAAGCAAATTCAGAAGGTTGCCCAGCCGATCACCGAAAATAGAAATTTGCCCGGTTAGTACCCATTTATGGTATCTGGAAGGGATAGAATCAATACAGACCTTATAACTTTGGCATCAAAAAAGTACACCCAGTGAATTCAGATTCTCAGAATATCCCTTTAAGAAATTAGTCCTAGTAAGAGCCAACTCTCTTTTATCTTTAGGGCAAAGTTAGAGTTTCTTCCTTACCAAACAATGATCATATTAACAAAACTATATATAACGAAATTGCTGGCCAAGGCATTACCTGGGCTAACTTTGTAACATAAGCTGCAGCCAGCGCTGTTGCCAACAATCCTAGCCCAAGTGTAAGTAGCTGTCCATTTCCTCCGGGCAAACCCACATCGGATTCTTCTTGCTGTAACATCCCAAAGTTAGATATGATGCAAAGACACATAGAAAGTAGACAAGAACTCAAAAGTATATTCACAAATAATTGCACTCATAACATTTCAAGCATCAAGCTCAAGCAGTCAACCTCAGTACCCTAACACAATGACTTCCATAACTAATCCCAATTAGAAATGATGCAATTGCTTAGCTGCAGCATGCCTCATAATTAGGAGAGCCCTATTAACTGCCAACAGCGTTCAATTTTCTTAAGTTGTTTCATTTTGAGGAAGAACAAAAAAATTGCTCACTACCTAAGTCTTTTCATTTTTGGTCTATTCTTCGTTTGCGTTACACATGTTGGGAATCAGTTGTGGACCAAGCGAATCAAATAGCATGGAATGTGCCCGCGCTTTACTTTTCTCTTCTTCTTTTAGACATAAATTGTGTTAGAGCCCACTCCCTCCAAAACATTATATAGTCCACCCTCAACTATTTGCCACGGGAAAAGATGTCAACAATGCTTTCAAAGTAGACTCTAAACAAAACCAAATAACCCTCACAAAAGATACTTAAAAAGAAGCAAGAGGGATTTGTAGCACTTCTTTCTTCCATACTAACGTAAACTCATCCAACTTTTTCCCCTAAAAAGAAAGACAATAAGTGCTTCTTTTACCAAAAAGCCAGTTATTTGAATTGCACACATATTGCATTGATTATAGACGGGAAAAAGCACCGATGACTCACAATTATTGCTCTCCCAAATGCACCAGCACTAACATAAGCCCATGTTCCTGGAAGCATTCCAAGCCAACTGCATGACAAACATTGGTTACAATTTTCGAGTCGAAGTGGAAGACATAAGAATAGAGTTGAAAATTTGCTATAAAAAACTGGTTGAAGTGTGATTAAATTTTGGGCAGCTCCTCAATTAAAATGCAGTGATAAGTACATATCAGTCTATCCACGAATCAGGACAAAATCATCCAGACAGTGGTTAACTTGTTAATTTTGATCTATCTTAGAATTGGGGCTTGTTATTTTCATAAAACTAAAAAATTCAACAGTTGATCTTGTATTGAGAGATAGCACAATCATCCATATGGTGTACATGCACTTTAACAGCTATTGTTTTAGTGCTTGTGTATCTTCAATCATTTTTCTCCGATTCTGGGTTCCCACGCATATCCTCACGTTGATTGCTTCATAGTGTATTCATGTATATACTTGTGGTGATTGCTTGGTTTTTGATTGTCTCTTGATTGCTAACATCTTCATAGGGATCAACTTAATTAGTTTTGAGCTGTTTCGATTTAAGATTGCTCGGTTAATTTGGCAAATGAGCTAGTTAGATGGTTTGTGCTGAGATTGGTGTAGCTTCCAATAATCAGAGGTAGCAAAGCAAAACCCCTTATAGTATAATGGTGATAGTTAATCAGAGTAAAAGGCATCTTAATATAGTTCAAAACCGATTAGTACTATACACAACCATCAGTAACTGAAACTGGTTAACTATCTTAATACAGTCCAAATAATACCGTAAGCAGAGCAGAAACAATTTACAAAATAATAGATAGATATAAGCAAACCTTCCCAAGACGTATGGAACAAACTTCACCGATGTAAGCCCATACAAATAATTTCCAAGAGAAAAAGGAAGCAAAGGGCTCAAACGGAGAAGTGTAACAACTCTAAAACCATTTTCTCCAATCGCCTTGTCAATCGCAAGAAATTTCTTGTTTCCTTCCACCAATTTAAGAATTCGATCACGGGCAAAATATCTGGCTATCAAAAATGCTGCACTTGCTGCCACCTGGAAGGGTAAGAAGACAGAAGTTTAAGTACCCAATTGGCTTGACTTTGTTATCTTATACCGTCCAATACTGGCAAAAAATAAAATCAGCTTACTGTTCCACTAATTGAGACAATGATAGTGCCAGTAATAGAACCAAAAAGGAGACCAGCTGACATGGTCAAGGGAATAGCTGGTATTGCAAGGATCTGGGACAAACATATTAGTCAAGGTATCAGTAAAAAAAAAAAATTCTATACATGAATAAAGAACGGGAACTCTAAAATTGGACATTTTAAAGACAAGAGAGTGTAACTAGGTATTCAAAGTGACTGCACATGGATTCTTATGAGAGAATTCAAACACGTAGCATTTTCAGTTTTAACATGTAGCCCGCAAAAGACACCATGTAGGACTGTGGTGACATGCTCAGCCTTGCAAAAATAAAATACAACAGAGGAAGGGGCAAGGGCTTACTTCTAATCCAGCATAAACTGCTACAAATATAGCATATCCAGCTGGCCCATTACCTGATCATTAAGAGAGATGTGATTATGAATCCCCAAGTATGTATAAATGTCGGGGGGGGGGGGGGGGGGGGGTGTAATATTTAAACCACATGGAGTAAGAAAACATGAAGCAAATTGTTGCAACTAAAGATTCAATTCTAATATGCAGAATTGCAGATTCATAATCGAAGCCTGCAGATTCATAATCGAAGCCTGTGATCTTATAACAAAAAACAAAAATAGAAAACAATTTCACAGCACAATAATTCAGATAAAGACAGGGACCATTGCTCTTTGCAAAGGGAGAATACAACTATTTGTACAGGTGTTTAACGTGACTATAATTATCAAGTAGAAGCTAAATTTTGAACAGAAAACTTTTCCCTTGGAGTTCTTCCGTAGGCTCAGAGAGGAATGATTCAGGGTTAAATTCGGAGATAAACTTCTTCTATGGATGGAGTGCTGGCCTTCTTATGCAAATCAGCAGATAAAAGTACTTTGAGGATCAATTTTTTTCCTTCTAAAAGACTACAATCATATGTGAATATGACTAGCTAACTGCTTCCCACGCCAAAGCTCCCATGTCATATTTCTAAGATTACGTATTAATCCAATTCTTTGGGCATTCGGCCTGGCATCACAAATTTGGCCAAGCAAAAGGAAACAAAAAAGAAAGAAAGAACAATTTGCAAACATAAAAAGAGAGAATGAACTTCCATCTAAGCTGTTAGGCTCCAATGGATAGCACCGGATGTCAAACAAGGGATTTGATGTTCAACATTAACAAAAATGTACGAGCTGTTGGCTTTTGAAAGTGAATTGAAAGATGTAACTCAAGTAGAGATGTGGTTTATTGGGATCATTGATCATTCATAACTACAATCCTTGGTATGAAGTATTTCAAATAACTCCAATTACATAGTCATAGCTTATATCAAATTCATCACAATATGGCTGTCAAACTCAAACTAGAAATCCCTGATTGAGTTATTCTTATTGAAGAATAATGTCGAATCCCTTGTGTTGAAATCCATAGCAATCCAAACGGATCCTCATTTCACAGAGGTCTCTCATCCATCAAACCCCTCACTTTAATATACCCTACTGACCTTGATCAGAAGCATTACGAACCAAAAAGGTATTCTGATTTTTATTTTATTTTTCATTTTCATCGGCAAAAGGTTTTCTGATTTAAAGACTTAAATATAAACCCAAAGACAGAACCCTAAAATGCAAACACTTCTCTTAAAATGAATTTATTTATCCATCTCGTTAAGTGCAAACAAATAACCTACTGAATTGTCCGCGCAATTTTACACCAATTTCTCGTACAAAGTCTATTTACCCATATCAGCCCAAATTCCAATAGCATTACCAAACGTGCCCCAAAAGAACTAATTCGGAGGAATTGCCAAATGGGTAACCAATTCTTGCAAAATTACCTTCAATGAAGCCTGAAAACTGCGTCAAGAAGGCATTGATCTGGTCCTTGTAAAAGTATCCAACACCTCCAAACCCACCAATAACACCCACAAGCAAGAGACCTGCCAAAATGATACCTTTAACAGCATTCTCACCTCCCAACCCTTCTTCCTCATCGCCACCACTTTCTTCACCATCATCACCTTCTGGGTTCAGATTCAGGAGCCTTTTGAGGCTCTGTGGGGCCTTCTTGCTGGGAGCCTTTTGGAGGGTTTTTTGCTTCTTTGTTTCTTTAAGGGAAGAGCACGGCTTCAAGAAGTGGAGGCGCCTGGGCCTTAAATTGAAGAGAAATGAACAACAAGGAGAAAAGGAAGTGGAAGTGGGAGTGGAAGAAGTAGAGAGAGAGAATTGGGAGTTCGGCCTGAGAGGCTGGGGAGGGAGAGGAGAGATGAGGCATGGTGGCCGTCTCGGAGGGGTGCGCATTTTAAGCGGCGGAATTCGGGTGTAGGATAAGAGCTGCGTTCATAATTAAGTGAACCCACCACTGAATTGGATATGGCATGTGTGGAGCATGGCGGACACCTACATGGGTGCTGTCATTTGATACTCCACCTGTACTCGGACTTTAATGTTCGTTTTGTGAAGAGAGTTTTATGCTCGTGTTAGGGTATAGGCATTAGTTTCCTTTCATGTTTCATTGTATATTTTCTTGTCCTTGTATTTGTTTAGAGAACCGTGTAAGTGCCGGATGGCATTTTGATGAATATAACGATGAGTTTCCGATCAAAAAAAAAAATCTTAGCTAAACGTGGCACAATAGTCAAATTTTAGCAAGGGTTTTGCCTGAACCAACAATAAAAGAGCCTTACGACAATTAAATTTACCAAACCAGTAAAGAGGCCAGAAAAACAAAAAGTAAATTCTCTGTATTGGACCAATTATTTCATAATTCATAGTCTTAGGGTATTGGCTCGCTTGCCTTCCACACCGCGGCTCATTGTGTATTTGTAAATCCAAACCCCTAAGATTTTTTCATATGAAAAATCAAAACTTGAGAGTGTGAGTTGTTTCAAGGGTTCAACCTTGAAATGGCCTTTTAATTTTCGTAATAATTCTAAAACCTTTTTCGATTATTTCTATTGGACCTCATATGTATTTTGGAATCAAAATTCTAATGACAAGCTAATGAATGTAAAATTTATGGATCAGGGCAATTAGCACAGTTGGTTGTGTAGCCCCTTCTATAGAGATGAGGTTCTGGGTTCGACTCATATGGAGAGGAGGTCAATTCTTGTGGTTTACTAACATCTAACAGCTAACTCTGTTGGTGTATATCGAATGCCAAAAAAAAAAATGTAAAATTTATGACTTCCTGACTAGCATAGGAAATTGTAGAAGAAGTTAATAACTCAAAGCTAATTTATTGCGCTTTACAAAACAAGTTACTCTCTTATAACACATTAACTAAAAAAAACCATTTTAGGCCAATCCCACAGACTTATTGAGTTTAAGTCAATTTGTGAAACACACCCAATTCTTTTTCAAAAACCATAATCTATCGTAATAGAAGAAAAAAGAGTGTGTTAAAGGTTTATGAACTAGTGTAGCAGGAATTTAAAATAAAAAGAAAAGGAAAAACAGGTACTTATATTGTTTTACATTTTAAGTTATATTATTACTTAATTTCAAATATTTTGAATGTTAGTTTTCTTGAAATTTTAGTTGTAATATTGTACTTAAGAATGGATTGCTAAATGTAATCGTATGTGTTTGCGTGAGAACATTGGATTTTCTAATTTTATGCTGATTTGCATTAATGCAGTTTATCTATAATTTTTAAAGATTTTGAACGTGTGAAGGGATTTCAATTTTCAAATATTCGGAAGATGGAGATAAAAGAAAGAATTGATAACTCTTCTATTTATCTTGAGTTTCCGTAAAACCGTTCTAGAGCAACTGACTAAATAATTTTGTAGTTTTGTCTTTATTCAAATTCTTTGTGCGTTGTTAACTTTGCGTCAAGCTTTTGATGATTATAGGTTCGTCTCGACAAGATAAATTGGAATTGGATAAAATTATCTTTTACCCAAATATTTTGGTAAATATCCTATAAAAGATAGCTAAAGAGCCTATAATCATCCAAACCTTGACGCAAAAACTAACAAACGCGAAAAACATTTGAATAAAGACAAAACTACAAAATTTGTAAGTCAGTTGCTCTAGAACGGACATAGTAAAACCCATATCCATATGCAAATGTATCAACAAATATATATAAATTCTCACATTAAATAAATGATTAGAAAAACGGAGAATACAACCAATAATTAATTTATATAATTAAATAGCAAACACGAGCTCAAATTTATGTAGCTTGACCGCTATTAGTCCTATAGTTAGGTAGATGGATAGGAATTCGTTATATCCAATGAATTAACCTAGCATTAAGTGTACTTCTCCACTGTTACAATACTGTAATTTCCTTATGTTCCAACTCATTATTAACTCCCGCATATATAGCGAACTGATAATGCCAAAACCCTTTTTGTTCTTGCCAAAACTCTTTCATTGCACGACTTAATTGTCCTCCACTACACCACTTACTTTACAAGAATGCCCCTTGAAATCGCATAGGATATTTTATCGTTCATTTTAAAAGTGAGGGGCAATTAAGTCATGCAATGAAAGAGTTTTGGCATGAACAAAATGGGTTTTGGTAGAAACAAAATGGTTTTGGCATTATTAGCTAATTTAAAATCCTTGCTAATAGATACTCTAGATGTTTAATAATTGAATTAGAGCCCCAACCAACAAATTATCACAAGATGAAAAGCATTCCAATTAGGGATTCGGGGTGCTAAAGATCAGCCCCTAGAAATCACTCTGAAAATCGCCAAAAATGACGATTTTGTTCTTGTAAACATTTTAAAAGTGACTTGTTAAAATGGAAAATTGGCTTTCTAACTGTAATTACCTTAGGGTATCTGCCTTCGTTCATGCCATTTGGTAAGTGCAAAGCTAATATTTTAACATGTTACAGTTTCAAAACTCAAAATGTTTTCTTAAAAGAAAAACGAAGTAACATCGCTCAATTGAAACAAACTTATTTTTTACTCAACCACAGAGTATTTGAAAATTATAGATCTTAAATGTAGATGATAACATGGAAAACGCTGAAGTGAATCTTAGCAAAACGTGGCACAATAGACAAATTTTAGCAAGGGTTTTACCTAAACTAAAAATAAAAGAGCCAAATTCCGTTATGACAATAAAAATTAACCAAACCAGCAAAGAGGCCAGAAAAATAAAAAGAAAATTCTCTGTACTGGACAAATTATTCCATGATCTTACGGCATTGGCCCGCTCACCTTCCACACGGCAGCTCATTGTACATTAGTAAATCTAAACTCCTAAGATTTTCCATCCTAGTATGCAAATGTGTCGAACAAGTACTTACTATATAATTAATTTCATTGACCTTCTCTTGGATTTATGACAATAAGAGAAGCCTCCTTGAAGGTTTAAAAATTTACATTTTACTAGCTAGTCGATTTCATAAACTCTCATCTGTTATTGGACTGTTTGATAAGTCCTATAAATAAGCCTAATCAGCCATAAATTTAATTGATCAAACTTAGTGTGCTTCAAAATTATGCTTGAACTAAGCTTGTTTATGAGATGAGTCAATTTGAAAATAGCTTTAACTGAGCCAAATGCGAGTCAATGTCAAAGTAGCTTGAGTTTTTTTATGTCATTATAAGTCAAACGAGCCGAGTTTTCAAATTTGGTTTGAAAGTTTAACGTGCTTCACTGAAATGTTCAAGCTTGATTTGTATGGCAAACCAATCTTAAACAAACTTTTAAGGAGCGAAATGGACTTAAATTCGAGCAGTTTAACTTATTTATTAGCATTACTAGTAGGTAGATAGATGGAATTCGCGTACATTGTTATTTTCAACAACCTCAGGGGAGGTAAGTGTAATTCTAGTTGGGCTGTTGCATACTTGTACTTGCATTAACGTGTCTTATCAAAAGCTGTAAATGCGGTTTACCCATAAAAACGTCCCCTCTCTCCCTCCCACAAATTTCTCTCTCTCTCTCCACCTTTGGGTTTTCTTGTGTATTCTTCCTTTGTGTAAACATCTCATCATCATCAGATTCTATTCTCTTCTTCTCTTCCACTTCCAGGGGTTAGGGTTTCAACAATCAATCAATCCCATGGAAGGCGAGGCTGGCTGTGAATTTCAAGACTGGGAGGTTCTCAACAACAACTCGTCCTCGTCGGACGAGACCAACTCAGTTACCTCTACAGACTCAGTTGATAAAATCATGACGAGGGGTTTTGAGGAAGGAATCGAATCAACCGATGTCGATGGTGACGGTAACTCCCTGGGTATGATTCGAACCGATTACTTCTCTCTCGATTCCCGTACCAAGTATGCAACTAAGGAGGAGGGTTCTGTTGAGTCTGATGTTCCAAGTTGGGTTGATCCTGACTCGGAGACTAGGTATCCGACCAAGGAATCGGGCGAGTTTTGGACCGATTCGGGCAGCGACAGGTCGGAGGATCACAAATTAAGCGAATTCGATGGTAAGCAGGAATTGGGTTTTGCTGAAAATGCCAAAAAGGAAGTGGGTTTTGAAGGGATTGGAGAAATTGGAGCCGGCGGTGAAGATATGGGGAAGTTTTGGTTTGATTCTGGTGGGATTGGACCGAATTCGATGGAATTCAGCGGCTTGGAGCAGAATATTGATGTGGGTATTGATGGTAAAGCAAATTCCGGTGAAAGGCCAGAGGTTTTGGGGGAAGAGAGCGGGGGATGTGGTGGAGATGTGAATTCTGGTGGAAATGAAAGTGTTGCAATAGGACCGGTGAATCAGAGTGGTGAGGAAGAGAAGAGGAGTGTTGTGTGGTGGAAGGTTCCATTTGAGTTTTTGAAATTCTGTGCTTTCAGGGTTAGCCCTGTTTGGACTTTGTCGGTGGCTGCGGCAGTGATGGGGTTTGTTATGTTGGGCCGCCGATTGTATAAGATGAAGAGGAAGAGCCAGAGCTTGCAGCTGAAGGTTACCATGGATGATAAGGTCAGTTGTTCTGCAGCATTTGTTATTGTCGTGTTATTATTGTTTTCATGTTTTGTAATAACCAGAAAAGAATACAAGCACCGAAGGAGGCATACGTTGAGGAATGAGTCAGTGTTTTCCCAATGCAATTCTAGATGTCAAAAAATGGACATGCCTTGTTATTTGTAATTTAGGTGGTATGGTTGAATTGGATATTGAACTGCTAATGTTTAACCATATGACATGCCACTGTATTTTGTTGATCATGTTTACCTTAGATGCTATATTATGTGGTTTATAAAGCAAACTTTTTATACTTCCAATTTGCTATTTGTTGTCGTTTGGTAGGTAATTGTAATGCCTTGTTGACCAAACGAGTTTTAACCCTGATCAAATCTCCTGTTAGCTCTGAGATTGATCGCATTTTTCGTTTTATCTTTGGTTATTTAATTTATTGTTTTTGAACTACATGAATGCGATTTTATTCAATCGAATCATGGTGCTTGAGTTGATGTAGCATAGTTATGGCAAATTGGTTCCCTTAGAATCAATGTCTTTCGGATACTCCTGCAGTGATCCATTCTTTCTGTATAATGCATAGAATTTTTAGAAGTAATAGATTTATCTATGCCTTTCAATATTTTGGTCTGGATGTATAGGTTATATGGCAGCTGTTGTTTTAGACTTCTTATTTAATTTGCGACTAGAAGTAAGTAATTCACATTTGAACTGATATCGAGATTTTTTAATGCAACTTGCATCCTCATCCTATAGCCTATAGTATAAAACATCTTCAGCAGTGTTCCCCGGATCTACTCCTCTATAACAATTTAAGAATGAAAGGGAGTATTGTTCGATTACAAGACCTGATATATGATATGTGCCTGACTACTCTGGTTTGTTTAATTGTCTGCAGAAGGTATCTCAGTTCATGAGCCGTGCTGCACGACTGAATGAAGCTTTCTCAGTGGTGAAACGGGTCCCTGTCATACGGCCAGCTCTGCCTGCACCTGGGGTGACTCCATGGCCTGTGATGAGTTTGAGATGAGATTCAGCCTCTGAAAAATGGGAAGAACAAGGTTGTTTATCGGGTACGTTATAAGATGATATGGTGGTTGTATTTTGTTGCTTATATAATCAGTGTGTTGGCTTCCGTTTATGTATGAAACTTAAAGTTGCTGGGATACATTTGTACTATCATTTTATAGCTCGTGTATAAACTTGAAACTTGTTTCCTTTCAGTATTTCTCATACTGTATCTCTTTGTTGCTTGTGTAAATCTAACCTTTTCTCGCACTCTTTTCTCGACTGCTGTTGCTGAGTTCCGACAATGGTTCTAAACAAGAGGTTTATTTCAACTTTTCTACAAAGGAATGCCTGTTTTTCCGCCCCTTGATTTAGCATATTTGGTGACAGCATGGGCTAAAAGCTAGACTAGCTAGTGGATAACTGTCTTATTTGGAGCCCAAAATTCCTCTTTTGCATCATTTTTGCCTTCTGTTTTCTGTTTACGCTTCGCACAGAACCGAAATCTTTTTGGCGAACTACTTCTTACTATTCTTTTGTTGTTATTCCCAATGCAGTTCACTTTTCAGGAAACACAAAATAATATGTTTTCGAAATTTGAGAAACTGTTTTTTGCACTATTCAAAACTATATGAAAGCCACCAATGTCTTCAAACTTCTCAAAGTTTTTGTTTCCGAAAAATGAAAAATAGGACTTGGGAGGGGAGAAAAAAGGATCTGGATGTAGCTGGTTATGATCGAATGGTCTCTCTGGCTTCCTATGAAAGCACTGGGCAGCATTATATTTGCGTCGGCTCCCTCTCCGCCCTCTCAGCGTTGAATAGAAATGGGATTTTCCTCTTGATTAGCTAATCTGTAAATGCCTGTATGGTGTAAGAAGCAGGTATTAGATGGCTTTTTGAGGTGATTTTTTTCGTCTAGTCTACATGTTAGGTGAATACGGCAGAAAGTTGCATTCCGAAAAGCAAAACAGGGTATAGCAAAGGGAAAACAAGAAAGCTAGCAAGAACACACAGTTTGCTTCAATGTGCCTACGCGAACGCATCATGCATGGACGGTACATCTCAATTGTCGAAAATGCTTTTGGATGGTCCGGATGTTACGGTCAAAATTTGTTTTAACATCCGGACCATTCAAAAGCATTTTCGAGGTTGAGATGTACCGTCCATGTACGTGTACGTGTGCATACACGGATAAGTTTTTACAGGTATGGTGTTAATATTGCAACCCGAGAACGACCGAATTCAACGTCAACGGTTCTAAATTGATAAGAGTGTCGTAAAACGACCTTCACTCCTGTTGTACCAGTAAAATACAACCAGACTTCTAACATATAGTACTAGTTTATTTTTTTTCAAGATTATCTAACATGTCCATTAAAATAATATGCGAGGTGTCAATCTCATGCTTAAAGGTTTGAATATCTCCCCAATCCACCTATGGAATGAAGAGGATGCGGATTCCGGTGATTATGTCCACAAATGGTATCGAAAATGTATCATTTTTTAAATAAATCGTCTCTGTCTACATTGATACTAAACCGGATATAGGAAAACTTTTCTGTTGGGCATTGAGTGGAGAAGTCTCGAGATCCAACGCACTGTGGCAGTGTAGCGAGGTTCGTTCAGCTGAAATAAGTACATCATCGTGATCCAAATTAATCATTCGCTGAGCACATCATATTTGTTAAAAATCATTTATCGGACATTAGTAACTGCGTGCTCGGTATACGCATCAGTTTATTATATGAATCATATTTACCATTCATTATTATGTTACCCAACATGTGGCTCAGTATATAGGAAGGAGTATTTATTTCACATTTTATTATCTGAATCATACTTTGCAAAAGAAATGAATTCGAGTCAAACCCGTTTCACTCACACATAGTATCACTTGATGTTTGAAAAAAATGAAATTTATTTTGCAAAAGAAATGAATTAACTTGCATATGTATAGTATCACTTGAGGTCTGAAGAACTAAATGAATTAACGGAGTGATATTAAATCAAAATACGAAATTTCATTTCAAAAGAAAAATCTAGAAAAAAGAGAAATATATTTGATTAATGTACCGTTTCAATTTTATGGGATGTCCCGAAGGGACAATATATCTGATAAATGTGTGAACTTCACATCAAAAGGAATAGTTGATGTTGCGAAATCATTGGGCTCTCTCTCACGGAAGTATATGGCAGTTTTAGGATATTTTTGGTTGTAATTATCTTGTAATTCTATTATGTATATCCTTTCCTTTCTTAGTCCGTAAGTTTAGGATCTATAGTTTGTATCTCTAGGATATATATTGTCTTCTGCGTTGAATGAAAAGAAGTAATAGAGATTATTCCCACAACCTACTCTCTGATTTCTAAACTTTACATGGTATCAGAGCAAGTTCAAGCAAACTGACTCAGGCTTTCTCAGTTAATGGTTCTACAAAGTCTTGCGTTTCTGAAATATGGTTATGGCATCGGCGCTTAGGCCATGCTTCATTTGGATATTTAAAAAAATTGTTTCCCAAGTTATTTTTGCAGTTGTCTAGTTCTGATTTCAAGTGTGATACTTGTGAGTTGGCTAAAAGCCATCGCGTTCCATTTCCAATAAGACTGCATAAAAGCCCTATTCCTTTTATGGTTGTTCATTCAGATGTATGGGGTCCAGCAAAGATTTCATCTATAAATGGTTCACGTTGGTTTGTTTCATTTATTGATGATTATTCTCGTATGACTTGGGTTTGTTTGATGAAAACAAAGGCTGAAGTCAGTCAGTTGTTTAAAAAATTTCATAAGATGATCACCACTCAGTATCAATCTCAAATACGAGTTTTCCGCACTGACAAAGGTGGAGAATTTGTTAATCGAGATGTGGCCCAATTTCTTAGTTTGCATGGGATGGTTCATCAGACTACTTGTACTGATACACCTCAGCAAAATGGAGTTGCAGAGCGTAAGAATCGACATCTCCTAGATGTTGTACGTGCTTCTTTATTTGGAGCATGTATGCCCACACGGTACTGGGGCGATGCTCTCACTGCCGCAGCCTATCTTATCAACCGGGTTCCTTCCAGTGTTTTGAATTTTCAGACTCCTTTTACTGTACTGCATCAGGCTTTGAATGCTCCCACTGTACCAAATTTGCCCCCAAAAGTGTTCGGCTGTGTCGCTTTTGTGCATCTTCACAAATCAGAGCGCCATAAGTTGGCACCCCGGGCTCTTCGTTGTGTATTTGTTGGATATGCCTTACATCAAAAAGGCTATAAGTGTTATCATCCTCCTACTCGAAAGGAATATATCACTCTTGATGTGGTATTTCATGAGGAGGAAATGTATTACTCTGCTCTCAAGTCTCCACTTCAGGGGGAGAGTACGAATGAACTGGAGACTCTGAATATGGATGAACTGGAAACTCTGAAGTATACCTGTGGAAATTCGGAGCTCATGGGTGGTGATAACAGTGGGGAAGATTTAGACGAGGAAAATGGGCAGATGGACCAGGTGGACCCTAATCAGATTGAAGGTGATCCGATTGAAGGTGAATCGCTTCCACCACCAGCACCGCTAGTACCGCATAACCAATTGGCTTCTCAGTCTGATTTCACTCCAGAACCGCAGGTATACTCCGAAAATTCCGAAAATTCACCTCTCATTCCGTCACATTCCGAAAATTCAGTCCCCATTCCTCTAGAATCCCACACAAAAGTACTACCTGATCGAGTCACAAGGGGAAAACCTAGAGTAAATTATGAACCTGTCCTTGATTCTAAACCCAAGTATCCCATGAGTAACTTTGTGTCTTATCATAAACTGTCAAAAGAATGTGAGTCATTTGTGAATCAGTTATCTGCTGTATCTATTCCTAATAGTGTACAGGAGGCCTTAAAAGATCCTAGATGGAAGGAAGCAATGAATGAAGAAATGAGATCTCTCCAAAGGAACTCAACTTGGGAAGTCAAGGATTTACCTGAAGGAAAAAAACCTGTAGGATGCAGGTGGGTCTTTACCATTAAATACAAAGCTGATGGAGCTATTGAACGGTACAAAGCAAGGCTTGTCGCCAAGGGGTACACACAGACATATGGAGTCGATTATATGGAGACATTTGCACCAGTGGCCAAACTAAACACTGTTCGTATCTTGCTATCATTGGCTGCAAATCTTGATTGGCCATTGCAACAATTTGATGTGAAAAATGCCTTCTTACATGGAGATCTCCAAGAAGAAGTGTATATGGAGCTACCTCCTGGATGTAGTATGCAGATTGAAGGAAGCAAACAGGTTTGCAAGTTAAAAAAGGCTTTATATGGGTTGAAACAATCACCGAGGGCATGGTTTGGGAGATTTACGAGTTCTATGAAGGCCTTTGGGTACAAGCAAAGTAACTCTGATCATACTCTTTTTCTCAAACATAATGGAGAGAAAATGACTGCTCTTATTGTGTATGTTGATGATATGATAGTGACTGGAAATGATTCAGAAGAAAGGAAGGCATTACAGAACCATCTTGCCCGAGAGTTTGAAATGAAAGATCTCGGTCCATTGAAGTACTTCCTTGGAATTGAAGTGTTAAGATCCAAGAAAGGTATTTTTCTGTCTCAACGAAAATATACCCTTGATCTGTTGAATGAAACTGGTATGTCAGCTTGCAGTCCTTCTATTACTCCCATGGAGGAAAATTTGAAGTTAAGTATACATTCGAAGCAAATCCCTGCAAACAAGGAACGCTATCAAAGGCTGGTGGGGAGACTAATGTATCTTGCACATACGCGACCAGATTTGGCATATGCTCTAAGTGTTGTCAGTCAATTTATGCATGCTCCAAGTGAAGAACATATGAATGCTGTCACTCGTATTCTGCGCTACCTAAAGTCATCCCCAGGCAAGGGAATTATGTTCACAAAAGGCGACAACTTAGACATTGAAGGTTATACTGATGCTGATTGGGCTGGGTCAATAGATGATAGACGATCAACATCGGGGTATTTCACATTTGTTGGTGGGAATTTAGTTACTTGGCGAAGTAAGAAGCAAGAGGTGGTAGCCCGGTCTAGTGCTGAGGCCGAATACAGAGGAATGGCTAAAGGGATATGTGAGCTTTTGTGGATCAGGAACCTAATGCAAGACTTGCACATCGAACAAACCAAGCCAATGAGATTGTATTGTGATAATAAGGCAGCATGTGACATTGCCTATAACCCGGTTCAACATGATCGAACGAAACATGTGGAGATTGATAGACACTTTATCAAGGAAAAACTGGAAGCAAAGCTGATTGAAGTGCCACATGTTCGTTCAGAAGATCAGCTGGCGGATGTTCTCACAAAAGCAGTATCCAGCCAAGCATTTAGCAGGTATCTTGACAAGTTGGGTATGAGCGACATCTATGCACCAACTTGAGGGGGAGTGTTGCGAAATCATTGGGCTCTCTCTCACGGAAGTATATGGCAGTTTTAGGATATTTTTGGTTGTAATTATCTTGTAATTCTATTATGTATATCCTTTCCTTTCTTAGTCCGTAAGTTTAGGATCTATAGTTTGTATCTCTAGGATATATATTGTCTTCTGCGTTGAATGAAAAGAAGTAATAGAGATTATTCCCACAACCTACTCTCTGATTTCTAAACTTTACAGTTGAGTCATATGACTTTGCCACACAGAAAAAAGACGGGTTGGACACTTCTTTTTCGGGCAAGTAGTGGCTAGCTCATGCGGTAGAGTTCTTGAATGTCCCATACTACATCTCAGGATCAAGTCCCATTACCCCCTCCCCTATGTAATAGATTAGGATTGACGAATGACAAAAAAAAAAAAAAAAAAACACTTCTTTTTCCAAAAAACGTGATAAAAATTTAAATTAAATTGAAAAGCCAAAAATTCATGCAAAAATAATAGTAGATTGTATATGAATCAACAAATCACTCCAAAATCAAGGCTCCATGCAGTTTTGAAACTAATCAAATTTTTAACAAAATCGACTCCTTAGAGTAACCACACCAATTGCTATAATTGCGAGAATTTGATGCCGTTTCTCAAAAACGGCAGAACAATACTCCCTTCGTTCGTAAAAAAGAAGTGTGATGTTAAAAAGTTACTACTAGTAGATAAAAGTTAGTAAATTTTCTATGTTACCCTTAAAAGTAGATTCCTTTTTGAAAAGTTAGTGGGTAAAGTTTAATGATAATGTCACCATCAAGGGCAATCGGTTTTTCTAGGATCAGCCCAATGGGCGGACCATTGTGAGAGACACGCACGCACAGCCTGAGACACTGTGTCCTTCACTTTTGTATTTCTATGCGGAAATGATGTATGCGACTTAGAAATTACATAGTTAGCCCCCCTACTACTTTTTCCCAATTTCAGTACCAACAAAAGAGCAAAAGGAGTATTCTCTCTCTCCTCCTAGAAGGCATCGATTTCTGTATTGAATCTAAACGAACATCCCTTTGAAAATGGAAAATGCTAAAATACATCCCTTTAATATTTAAAAAATGTGTTAAAAATATGGAAAATAAATGTATAATTTTTTTTTTTAATGTAGCCAAGTTTTTTTTTTTAAAAGTGTTTTTGTTGTGAATCAACTGAGCACACAATAGCAAGGCGCATTGATATTTATCTTCAATTTTTTGTTCTGTTAGGACTCGCTTTTGCGGATTTTTTTTGGGCAAGAGTTCACTTTTGAGGTATTTTTGTTACAGCCGTTGTATTTTTGTATTATTTCTTTATTAAGGCCTAATTTGGCTATATAAGCCACCTAGTTTTTTTTTGTCTTTATTCAAATTTTTCTCGTGTCTGTAAGGTTTGTGTCAAACTGTGGTAGATTATTGAATCTTTTTTACGAAAAGAACTAGAAAAGTAAAAAATAATTGATCCAAACTTTTACTTTTCTTATTCAAATAAATTTAAGTTTGGAACATAATTTTTTTACTTTTTCGATTTCTCTCTTTGAGAAGAATTAATATTCCGCAAAAATTTGACTTGAAACTTACAGACACGAGGAAAATATCTACCAAAAAAAATTGAATAAAGACAACAAAAACCTTGTCATGAAAGTTGAGTTTGGTCCACATTGATGATTGAAGATAAATATTTACCAAAAAAAATTTGAAGATAAATGTCAAAAGGGCCTTGTTATTTTGTGCCTACACCACTTGTGCACCCCAAATGTACATCACCTTGATCTGGCAAATGAGGAGAAGCCCATTATTTTGGTGAGCCCTACATTGAACTTCTCCTCACTTGCCACATCGGGGTGATGTGCATTTAGAGTACACAAATGATGTACCCATAACATTTCCCTTTCCCATATCAAAATGGGCTGCGATTATTTATTCAAACGGAAATCGATGCCATTTATGAGGAGAGAGAGAATTTTCCCTTTTGCTCTTTTGTTGATACTGAAGTTTAGGAAAAAGTAGTAGGGGCTAACTTTGTAATTTACTAGTCGCATTCATTGTTTCTGCAGAGAAGTACAAAAGTGAAGGACTTGGCGGGTCAGGTTGGGCTCCTGTCTCTCACAATGGTCCGCCCATTGGGCTGATTCTAGAAAAACCGAAATGATAAAATGACACTATTCATTGTTTAAAAATGCAAACGACTGGTAAAATGACAAACACCGGTGTAGATGCTCTTATGCATATATGGTGCATATCAAATGAGTCATCGGATTTGAACAATCATACTAATCCTCATGATTACTTCGATGAAAGCTCATTGGGTAATGGGTACCAATGCTATTGACAAATTCTAAAGCCTAATTTTACAATTTACAACTCACCATTTGATATCCATATCATGTATCTTTCACAAATGTTAGTGTAATAGCAAAAGCGATCCTATCGATTATTCGACCAAAACAAAAACAAGATTCGCAGTCAAAGTCGTCAATAACTCATGTTCAGTTATTCAAATAAATTTCAAAACTGAACTGATTCCAAAATTAATTTCGCTGATGCAATCAATTTATTAATCTATTGTTTAATCATTGTAGGTTTGCTTACTCTGGATTCTTCATTGAAAAAAACACTCCCTCCGTCCATTTTTAAATGATTCATATGGGAATATGTGCAATTTCAAATTCCTAAAAAACATATTTCTCTATATAACTTTTTAATTTGTTTTATATCAAATTAAAGTGTTCATTGAGTACTTTAATTTGGTGCAAAAAAAATTTAAAAACGTTATACGCAAGTACATTTTTGAAGCTTCCAAGGGCCATGTTGTGCCACAAAACGACGTAGTTTTGGGCACACCTTTGAAGCTTCCAAGGGTCTTGTTTGGAGGAAGAAAAAAATCATTACAAAGTGCCAAACCCAAAGTGCCTAAACCCTAAACGCAAAGTGCCTAAACCCGAAGTGTCTAAATCCAAGTGCCTAAAACCACTATACCCTACCACAAAGAGTCTAAATCCCCTAAAATTGAACCCCAAAATTAACTCTCCCAACAAGGCCTTGGAAGTGTACCAAAAAAATGAGCAAAACTACGTTATTTTGCTGCACAACACAACGCACATCACCTGCCGCACAACACCTCCCCCGTATTCACTTTAATTTGGTGCAAAAAAAATTTAAAAACGTTATACGTAAGTACATTTTTAAACGTCCGCAAAAATACACATTTCTCAAGTGGATCACTTAAAAAGGGACGGAGGAGTATTTAATATGGCATAGTTTATTTCTCTGACTAGATAAACACGATGTCATACTTCTCAGCAGTAGATTTTGAACAAATTATTGACGTGTGCTAATTATTTTTTGAATCTCCAACAAAAAAGAAATAGAGATGTTAATACGAGTTTTATTGGTCTAAATTTATGAATCTCATTGGTACGGAATTTTTTTTAAATTTTTTTAAAAAAATCACTTACTTATGTTGGTACATTATTATGGACATTGGTGGTTCCTATTATGAGAATTTTTTTATAAAAGGCACTGACCTAGTGTTATGAATATTTGCTGCCTAGTTATGCTTGCTTGTGACATGTATTATAGATACATGGCTGCTAGCCACAACTTTAATAGCTCTGCTTACAAGATTTTGTGGGGTGCTTCATTTTTCTTACTGATGTATGTGGCTTTCTTATGACCGTTAGTGGCTCTCTTCATTCAGTTATAATGATGGAAAAAAAATCAAACTTTCTTGTAACATTAATGTATAGATATCAAGAAAGTTGTGAAACTCACAACTTTAACAATCCACTGGAAAACACTTTCTCCAAAATAGATCCCACAAAAAAGGAGGAATTTTACTTTCCCAGTGAAATTTTGTGTTATCAGAACACAAAAATAACTTCTTCTTTTTTTACTTCAATTCATTTCGCTTTTCCTGAAAATACATTTTTTGCACAACATTCTCGACAACTAAATAGAGCTTCAAACCCTTGTGAATGCTTCATGAATATTGTGGCCCAACTTTTGTATGCTTGTAGCCGAATTAGGTGACCTTCTAAACAACCTGTTCATCTGGTTCCTTTTTGCTGGTATGCACAATCTAAACCCTTTGTTGGGTTCATATAGTGTGTGTGTGTGTGTTTTACTATTATTGAGTATTAAAGAATCTTCCAATTCCCTATCCAACCACCTGGTTAAAATGTCCAATAAACTTTACTTTTCACAAATATGACGCATTATTACACCTATATAGTGCCCCAACGCACTACGACAACCCCAGATCCCTCTATTGAGTGTTCACAAATGCCTCAAGTAGCAAAGCATCAAACATGAAGGCAATTGATAGACAAGGGTTTTTCACAAAGCTACAGAAGACATCAATCAATGCCTTCCAAAAACATGAAGCCTGACTAGAAATCACACTAAAATACAAAATGCCTTGTCTATGTAATTTACAAAAAGACCGTCCATTTAAATCTGGCCTCAAATGAGGAATATTAGTCCCTCAAAAGCTTTTGATTACAGATTGGGAGTTTGGCCAGATACCCATTAAGCATTCCTGGTATACAAAGTTCCAAAGTATCTGTATAAGAAACATTCAGCCTCCGCTGATTGGGGGAATAATGGCCAATTCATCCTTGTCTTTGACAATGGTGGACTCAGGTGTGTATTCTTCATTCAGAGCGAGGACCATGCACCCATGGATCTCTTCCAGGCCTGGGAACTTAGCAATAAGCTTATTCCAGCAATCGTGGGCACTACTTCCTGATGAAACCTCCAATGGCAATTCGGTCAAGCCAGTTAGATCTCTAGCCCGTGCAAAGAACAAAACCTTTATCTCAACTGAGGTATTCTCAACCCCTTTCGTGTCCGCATTTGCAGTCTTCTTTTCTCTATCCATGGCATCTACAGCAGAATATCCTGCCCACCAGCGTCAATGGAAGTGATAAACATGCATGTTAAAATAGAACAAATATTAGAGGGAATTCTTAAAAATGTGTGTACTAAATAAACCATGCAATCGAAGATACTTTTTCCAATTTTTAGTTCATCCATATGACCAACTGCATGAATGACTGCAACGCATACAATGTATGGGGGTGGAATACTTGGCCGACTTCCTGGTACAAACGGGACTGTTGGTAAGGAACACACACAACGATTGTAGCAATGTCATTGTGAAGAGAACATACGAGAGAAACTTTCCCTCAGGGAAAGACTTAATGAACATATGCAATCAGATATCTACCCCAGCATTTGAGTGAAAACCCTGTACAGTTTGTGTAGAACTCACAACTATAAACATAGCAATTGCCAGCATTCTGTCATTTGTACTTTTCAAAATCATTTGCAATTTTGCACTTTATTGTTATTTTTCTTCATCAAACAATGTGTTCTCCGCTTCATTTTCTAAATAAGCTCTGTAAAAATGAGGGCACCTCCGTTACGGCGTCACCTTACGTAATCATCATTTCTTCTAGGCTGGCTAAACGAATGGCTTGCCCTTAGAGCCTAGCCCTAACAAGCCAGCTTTTGTTTTGGGGGTTTGAAATCCAAAAAGCTAAAAAGTCAAGGATCCCAAACAAGTCATTGGCCTTCGAAGTGATGTTAATATCCCTAAGAAACTGCAATGCATGTAATATTGTCTTATGTACCTAGTTCAGTCCATTAGTGAGCTAAAAGACCAGGACTTTTAGCTTGTATCTATTGTTCGTATGGAAAATCATGGGCTACAAAAAAATCAAAGCCCAGACCCGGAGAAGCCATGAGAATACAAAATCAACTTATTGAAAGTGTCAGCTTGGAAAGACCCATACGCACTTATGAATGTCTCAAACGAAGGAGACCTAGGAATATATTTTGTTGTGCCCCGTGTCCTTAAGATGGAATGAGATGGAAAACAGATGAACCCAACACATGGACACCTACCCGCACCCGAAGCCCATCTGAGTGTCCATGTATCATAACCGGCAATCTAACATGGTGTCAAGGCTTCGATTTCTGTGAGGTTTTTTGTTCATGTTTGTGTGTCTACTTCGATACCCATCTCTTTATGCGTCTCTTATTCTTGTGCGACATTACTCCTCTTTTCTATGTATGAATTTTTGCATTCCACTGTACAAATCGGGGTTTTCAGTGAGGGAGGAAAATGGATAGCTGGATATACGTTGCTAAGCCTATTTCCCAACAACTTGAGCTTTTGGAAAAGTTGGTGGTCCACCAATACCAACCAAAAGGCGGTATTTCTCAACCTCGAGAAGATAGAATTCTTTGTTTAGGGATCAACAACCTGCTCCGTACGCTAGCATGATCCGATAAAAGGAGGCAATCATACTAGGGAGCAAGTTGAGATAACAGTAAAAAACCAAAACAATTGAATACCCTTCCAAATTTTCCCCATAAAGAGGGGCAATCAACTACCAGAATTTAGTCATTCACTTCAAACGATGTGGCAGAAAAAAGTCTCCACTTCAAACAATGAATGACACGGTGTTATTGTGAAAATAGAAAATGAAGCCTTTCCCTCCGTAAACAACACAACAAAGTAAAGCAATCAGATATCTAAGAGCAAGCTACCTGTTTCTGCCAAAATGGCATTGCCATACTCATTTTTTGGCTTGCGATAGCATCAAAAAGCCAAAAATAGCAACGCCACTGCACCGGTTTGGTGTAATTTTGCACAATATCATAAAGCCAATCCTTACCAAAGGAGGAAATAGAATCGAAGAATTTACCAATGAAAGCACCGATAAATACAGATACACCCAATACATCGAAACTCATGTTACATTGAACCCAACCCATCTCATTTTCCGATGCAAATTAAATGGCTTGGATGATTTGGCAAGCTTGGCAATTGCCAAATTGAATGCCAGATTCGGCACCAAGAATCCCAAATTTCAGTGCCAAAAATCAGCATTGAGTTTGGCACAAGGGAGGAGAGGGTTTTACCGTTCTTGATGCCAAATTTTGGTTTTGGCATGGAATTTGGCGCAAGGGTGGACTTGCTCTAACTCCCCATCAAGTTTCTAACCAAAATCATAGACTCTTTGGGTATAACGTACCAGTATAAACAGAGAATTACCGGCCAGAGTAATGAGAATTGTGTGTCCCAATTACAGAAGAGCTGATTAAAACTAAAGAATCCACATTCCAGTATCATTTTATCTCGTATAATAAAAGGGGAACATATAAGACTAAAAACTCCAGTTATAGCCAATATTCTTTAGAAAGTCTGAAGACCTCGAGCTTGCATACAGATCACTATGTCAGGGCCGGCCCTGGAAAGAAGCCTAGAAAGCGATCGCTTCAGGATCCGAAGAAATCGATAGAAAACATGGCTCGTGGATGTTCAATTCTTTGATTTACTGGACTCCATCAGATCATATTTTAAAAAACACTATTCTTGAGATAGATGCCCAGAGAGAGATTGGGAGAGACGGCGAACAGAAATTGAGAGAGAGAGAGAGGTACCTATGTTGCCGGAGCAGCTGCTGGATAGATTGAGATTGCTGGATAGATTGAGATTTTTTGCTAGGTTAATTTCCGACGGTTATTAGCACATATATTGGGTTAAATATTTACTTGCCTCCTTAAACTATCAAAAAAAAATTTACTTCCCCCTTCAATTACTATTTTTTTCTTTACTAAGGACAAATCACATTTTCTATTCATTTGATGGATGGAAAACTTAACCACAAGGCTATATTAGTCTTTAACCTAGCACATCGTATACGTATGTGTATATATGTATCATCTTCTTCCTCTTTTTAACAGATTTGTATAAAGCATAATCCCGAACCCTACATAGTCTGCCTTGTTACCTGTGAAATACTAAAACAGGAATGTTTTATTTCATTATCGTAGAACCAGTGGTTAGATGGTGAACCTCCAGAATTACAAAATCATTTTACCTCCCAGTAACATTTGGAGATGCCGAGATGATATGAGGGATGTACAAATTCTACAAAATGTATTTATATGTACAAGTAAATTGCGCAAAGTTGCAGTCTTTGATTTGCAAACCACCCAAGCCTGGATTGTGCTATGCAAATGGTACTCTATGCTAGGTTAAAGACTAATATAGCCTTGGGGTTAAGTTTTTCGTCCATCAAATGGATAGAAAACGTGATTTGTCTTTAATAAAGTAGAAAATGGTAGTTTAAGGGGGAACTGAGTTCAATTAGTAGTTAAAGGGGAAAGTAAAAAAAAAACATAGTTTAAGGGGCAAGTAGATGTTTAACCCCACATATATTCATACCTTTATGGGTAAATTTCACTACGGGTCCCATGAGCTTTCTAACAAATACAGAAACCTCCCCTGAGGTTATAAAAATTACAAACCTCTGACATTAACGCCGTTAGATTATATTGTTAAATGGCTGAAATTTGGGTGGTATTTTGATATTTTCTTCATGTAAAATTAACGTTGTAGTCTGTACTAAATAAATAAAAAAACGCTTCTAGGTTCGTGTTAACGATCTAAACACAAAGCGACCCTTGATTTCAAGTGGATGAATTGGAAAGGACAACGCAGTGAGCTAGTGGCTACCTAGACATGGCATCCACGGACGAATGTGGACATTCCAAATGCTGTTTTGGTGAAAGGGGAGTATAGTACGATTTATTTGACACAGGATTGGAACTATCTCACCTACGACAGCTTGGAAGATCCCCAACCCCGTGCCTCCTTTGGGTAAAAAAGTTAATCCAGTTTTTTGGTTTTTTGGGGTACAAAAAACCAGAGTGTTTTGGGTAATAATCCAATAATCCAGATTATTCGTTTGTCCTTATTCAAATTGTTTTTGCATTCATTAGTTTTGCATCAAGATTTTGTGGTTTCTGGATTCCTCTCGACGAGACGAATCTAACAAATATAAAATTATGGTCAGAACTCAAAATTTTTTGAATAAGGACAAACGAATAATCCAATAATCCATAATCTGGATTATTAGCCAAAGGAGGGAATAATTTGGATTAAGTTTAAGAAAAAACCAAACCGGTTTTTTGGATTATTTGACAAAAAACCAAAAAACCAATAATCTGGATTAAGTTTTTTACCCAAAGGAGGCAAGGCCACCATATGAGTTACCTTTCGAAAAGTGCTGAAAACCTGAAATGGTGCTTGGATCAGTATTTTTTGTTTTTGTTCCTTTGCTCTTATTTATTGACTAAACAGTATTTTTGGTACTACAAACTAGTTTAACTAAACAGTATTTTTTTTGGTATTTTGCACTAGTTTGTTTCAAGATAAATCATTTTTTCCTAAATTTTGTTCTTTTTCAGTTGTATTTACTTTTTGCAATTTGTTGTCTTAGCTTTACGTCATACTTTTTGAGATTTATTCTTTCGTCACTGCGAGAGAAATAAAAAAAAAAGTAAAAAAATATAGTCAAAAATTTGAAAAAGTTCAAATAAGATGACACGTAAGACCCAAAAAAAAAACAGTTGTTTCCAACTTTTTCTGTCCTTGGTTGTTTTTCAAATTGTTGGTCTTTTTTTTTTTTAACTTTTTAGACTTTTCTCGTCGAGATCAATGATTAACTCAAAAAAAAAATAAAAAATCTGAAGGATTAATAATTTGTCGTGATTTGTTACTTTTTAGATAGACTACTCTTGGTCTCAGTCTTGTCCCTTGTTGTTAATGCTGATGCTGACGAGTCACAATGAATTTACTAATCCTTCTTTCGTATCTCGTTATTCATCAAAACATTTGAAACGTCATCAGACTTGATTTCAATTTTACAGTACAATAAAGTAGTAGTCTAATGATCATACATATCAAACAAAGAATTCAACAACAGTAAAGCCTTATTCTCATCATCAACGGAAACATCTAGATTTTGCAAATCACCCAAAATCTTATTGAAATTGTTCAAATGTCAGTTCGTAGTCATAACTTGCGTATACTGGAAGCAGAAGAGCTTCTTGTACTGTAATTGTTCAAGTGTCTAGATTTTGTCTGATATGTATGATCATTTGACTACTACTTTATTGTACTGTAAAATTGAAATTAAGTTTGATGACGTAGCAAATGCTTTGATGAATAACGAGGTACGAAAGAAAGATTAGCAAATTCATCGTGACCCATGAGCATCAACATCGATAACCAGGAGCAAGACTAAGGGGCTGTTTGATAAAACTGAAAGCTGAAATATTAAGTACTGAAAACTGAATGCTGAATTTTTTAAGTTGAAAAGCTATTTGATAAAACATATTAAGTACTGAATTAGAAAAATGATTTTTTTTCCTTCTAATTGTCTCTTAATTTACTAATGGTTATCATGTATTTGTGGTAGTGGTGGAGTGGTGATTGGGAGGTGGTTGGGGTGGCGGTGGCGATATAATGGCGGCAGTGGTGGAATGATGGTGAGTCGTGGTGGCAGTAGAGTAATAGTGGTGCAATGGTGGTGGTGTAGTGGTGGTAGTGTTATGGTTGTGGCGTGGTAGTGGTGGTGGTGGGCTAGGTTGAGTGCTAGTGAGAGTGGTGGTGGTGGCACGACAATAGTGGTGGTGGTATATGGGTAATGGTGATAGTGGTGGCGGTGGCAGTGTGGCAATGGTAGTGCACTGGTGGTGGTGGTGGTGGTGGTGGCAGTGGTGGTGGCGGTTGTGACAGCGGCGGTGTGATGGTTGATTGTAAGCACATAAGAATTCAGCCAGAATTAAGTAGTTCAAAGCTACTTAATTTTTATCAATTTTTTAACCTACATTTTAAGTAGCACTTAATCTATTAAGTAACATAAAATGTAGTTATCAAACCTACTTAATTACTTATTACTTAATCAATTCAGTTTTAAGTGTTGAATCTGTGTTATCAAACAAACCCTTAAACTGAGACCAAGAAGTCTAGTGGAGGAGAGCGAGGGAAATCTCGCTATGATACCAATTGTAGTTCAAATTGGTACCCGAATCAAACACACAAACACAAACACAAAAATTTACGTGGTTCACCAAAATCGGGTACGTCCATGGAGGTAACGGATTCCCTATATTTGCGGAAAATTACAATCACTCACACTCACAGTCACAATATAATCTCACAAATTCTCGTGTATCTCTGTGTCTTTCTGATACAATTACAATAGCCAGAGGTCTGGCTTTATATAGGCCAAATATCTTCTCTGCCATTTACTCCCTAACACTATTACAACGCCAGACATATCAATTACTCTAGAGGTTGAGGAGTTGGATCTGAAAGAGTGTCGGCAGTGGATCAGAGCCAAACTAAAAACACGCAGCTGGCAAACTGCCAGTCAACAATAACTCACTAGTATAATTTATAACTGTGAATTATTGCCAAGAGTATTGAAAATTGTCTCTCAGAGTGCGGTAGAGCTGACCAAAACTAAAGAATCCACATTCCAATAACATTTTAAATGGCAAATCTATAAACTAAAATAACTAAAAACCACATTTTAAAAAGTCTTAAGACCTCAAGCTTCCATACAGATCGGGAAGGCCCCGGGAAGAAGCCTAGAAAGAGACCCCTTCGGGCCCCCCAAAAATTGAGAGAATGACTGAACCTTGGATGTTAAATTCTTTGATTTATTGGATACGGCCCCATGGAAAATAACAAGCAGGAAAAGAGATAGGGCGAGATGCCGAACACACACACACACACACACACACAGAGGTACATGCTGTTGATCGTTGCTGGCGCTACCAGGGTTTTTAGCAGCACATATATTCTTGCATTTACGAATTTCAACCTATATTTTTTAAATATTTCATATTTATCCCCAAATAACCTCTAAATGTATAGTCTACTTACACTTTTTCGATTCTCATTTCAATTGTCTATATATTTTAATTTATACTAATACTTTTTGAGATTTCAAAAATTTTGTTTAGTAAATTTAATTAAGATCTACTCCTAACAAATAAGATCCATATTGTATATACAAAGTCTTATATATTACAATATGTAAACCTTTTTTTCATCAAGTTAGAATAGTGACATGGATTATTAATTGGGAAGTAGGGAGTATAAAT